>JAYMTP010001224.1:0-25386 GCA_036897365.1 Geranium brycei | reverse complement strand
AACGAGCTGAGCGCGAGCCTAACCTTTTAAGGCTCGATAAGTTCGCGATATTTATAAAATATTTATGATAAAATTAGACAAGCCGAATCAAGTCGAACCGATCTCAAGTTGGCTTATTTATTATTTAATGAACTAATTATCATTTATTTAATTTTTAATGAATATTTGTATTCAAATATAAGCGAACCGAATCGAGCCGAGTTTGTCTATATTATTTCGAGCTGAACTCAAATTTAGTTGTATTAGTACGTTCGAACTCGAGCCGAATATTTTTTTCACGAGTCAAGCCGAGCCCTGCCAAAATGAGGCTTGGCTTGACTCGTTTACACCCCTACTTATACCAATAGCAATCTAGCTAGATGCTATAAACTCACACACAAACAGATACACACATAAATGCAACCTTGTCCCATTAATTCATAAAGATGGATAACAAGAATATTAAGAAAAACAAAGAACAATATTTAATTAAAACTCGGACCTAATAAAGCACGAAAAAGAACTTCATAAAAATCAAAACTACATACACATTTAAATTATTGCACCAACCAAACTAAGACTAAAAATAATTAAAACCCATTAATTACTCTTCAAATTAATTAATTATCCTTTGTGGCCAACACCGGGGCTGTTTCCGGGAGTGGTTGGTCGGAAATCAGCAATGTCCGAACCGGCCTCGGACTGGCCGAAACCTAGGCCGCTCCTCGGAGTCTCCGACCTCTCTCCGGTCGCCGCCGCCGCCACGACACGACTATGAGGTTGTGGGTCAATATTTGGTAAAAAGGGTACACTTATTATTTGCCTAGCCTGAGGGGACATGGATTGGGAGGCAAGGAGGGCAAGGAATAAGGAACATTTACATAAGATGATGGTTTGTGCCATTTTATGGGAATCAAGATTTGTTGTGTACAAGAGGTAAATATGATAGAGAGAATAGGTTCTTTGGGTGTTTGGTTCAGTATTTATAAGCATCATTGATCATTGATCTTATATTATAATTATTCCATAACATTAAATAGTGGACTGCATTTATTTCACCTATGGATGGTCAGCTGAGGATGCTTCAACTTTATTTGTTTGTTTATTATTGTAATTGGTATCTATAATGTTAATTAAGGGTTCAAGTTAGGACTGGTCATGGTTTTGGAATCAGACTGAATCGAACCAGGTGGGATGGTTATGTATCGATGAATTTTAGAGATCAGAATTATAATCTTCTGCGAGAGGACGATCTGGTTCTGAATTGTTTGATTCCATTTTCGATTTATCCGACCAATCAAACTTATTAATTTCGAAATTTCAATATGCGCTTAATTTATGGGCTGAATTAGACGACTTTCGTCTCAATTTATAGGGTAAAAATTAAATTTTGCAATTATAAAAATTAGTAGCGAAAATGGTTAGTTATTATTTGAATATTGCAACCCAATGGATGTGTAAAGTTTGCATTTCAAATATTACAACCATGTTCGGTTATGATGGTATGGCCGACGGTTCTAACTTCTGCGAACTAAAATCAAACCACAATTGATCGGTTCCCTCAAAATTAAAATCCAAACTGAACTATTACCATATGGTTCTTGATTTTTTTGTTTATAATTTTATTTCTATTATTTATTTCATGTCAAATATTTTTGTGTCGTAAAAATCATTGAACATAAAAAATATTTGAATAATGAGATTGCAATTACATATTTGGTGATATTTTTTAAAATCTAATGCTAGGAAAATGAAAATTGAAATATATTTTGGGGAGGAATTGAGTACTTTATGAATCACTCAAAGTGTTACTATTTAAATGACAATTTCATTGATTATTGTGGATTGGAAAAGACTAGGAAAATTAACTATCAATTAATCGCACGATTCAGCTGAAACTTTAAATTCAACTTGTTTTCATGATTATAAGTTGATACCTTAACATAAACTCTTGTAAATACAAATATGTATGTAACTAACTAAGTTCAAGTATGCTAATTTTTATTACAAAATACAAACTGAATCTTTATTAATAATTAAAAACTAGCCTAACACGTCGACGATGACGTCAACTACTTCCCATCATCTTGGTGAAAAGTTGCTTTGCATTTGAATGAATTTAGTCAAATCTATACATATAGTAATGATATATTGATATGGGTATAAAATAAGTGTATCATTTAACGATGGCGTGCGGTTTCTTTTATAAGATAGGTCGAACATTTTAAAAATTAAATAAATATTAAGAAAAATCAAAATCGATTCAAGCGATACATCTAACTCATCCTCATACTTAATGCATGTAACAATGTATGTATGTTTTTCTTAAAGTGAATGCAAATATATTTAGGGTAGAATTGCACGTGCTGAAATGTTGGGCATGTATTCCTTTAATTAAATCAAGGTTTACTGGGATTGTTAATACATATATCAGTGAATCGGTGTTCAAGAGCTAGCGAAGAAATCCAGTTTGAGATTGTCACGAAAAACTGCTCGACAAATTCGACTCATGAAAAGTAGACTATATGGTTCTCAAATGACTTATCACTTTAAACTACTTGACTGTTCAGAAGTTTACAATTTGAGAATAAACTTAAAATTTCTATTTTCTGTCATATTATCATATTAAATTTCTTGTTTTCTTTTATAATTATTAAAGTACAATATTATTAATATTACACTAATATAACTTACCACAAAATGGACAACTTTGTAATTGTGCACTTTCCCTCCCTAATAAGATTTCACTCATTAGAAATCAAGGGCTGTAAAATCAAAATCAAAACCAAAATCAAAATAAAAATAAAAATAAAAATAAAGATATTTAATTTAGAAAAGCACTAATTCAACTAAATATTCAATGGAAAATCGAAAAAGATACTTACTACATATATTTGCCATCTTCTTTTTGTCCCCAATTTGTGCTCTGTGCTCTTTATTAGACGGAGGGTTTCGTTGGGCCTATTTGGGCCTCACGCGATTTGGTTGTTTTTTGCAAGCCCAAAAGCACATATCCAAAGTCCTAACCCACTAGGCCCAAACTCATGGTATGTGTCACGCTGAGATTCGAACCATAGACCTAAGTTCAGAGAGCGAATTTTTAACAAGACCCTTAACCACTGTTTCTTTTTTTTGGTTTTATTGCACTTTCCTTATATGCATATTTTCCATATACAAATATTTTGTATAGCATCCTAACCTAGCCAGATACTTTCCTTATATGCATATTTTTCATGTACATATATTGTGTATTTACCTAACTTAGCTAATTAGTCATGTAATATACAATAAAATGAGGTTTTGTAGGTGGAATTTGCCTTCCTACTTAATTATTGTAGTTGAAGAGGTTTCTTAACATCTAGTTTGTTTGGTTCTCATGTCGGGTTTGAGGTCTTGTTCACTTCTTAGTTTCCAAGTCAGTGACTTATTCATTATCGGATTCTATTTTATTCTTGTTTTAGCTAAATATACATTAGTGTGGTAATTGTTATTTCTTCTTTTACTGTCGAAATGTTACTTGAAGGCAATGTGTGTTATGTTCACATGTGAGTTCAAAGTCTCACATCAGAAGAGTATGAGTTACAAGGAGTGTTTATATACACATTGGCTCTAATTTGTATGTAGGCTTTCCTTGGGTGCTCCTCCTAGGTAAGACCCTAACAATGTGTTGCTTTTTGTTCGAAGAAAAGAAGAATGAGGAGACCAAGGCGATGCCCATGCTATGATAACGCTGCCACCAAAGAAGAACGAAGTGTCTAGAAAATGAAGCTTCTCCTTCCTCCATAGATAGGAGGCCCGAGCCTCGAACCCCTCAGCCATGCTAGCAACTAGTCGGGCATGAATTAATCAGATTTGTATTTCTCTAATTTTTTCTTAAATTCCATTAGAGGAATTACTATATATATGCACAGTCAGATCATGAATTATACTATATAATAATCAATATTATATAGTCATACATATCCAAATGTGGATATGTATTATGACTTTTACTTGTAGTAGATGTTGAATTATGTAACTAAAGCAATGCTTCCTGTTTTTGTGGTTTATCTCAGCATTTTGAGTTACATAACTGTGGTTCTTCAACTCAAGACATGAAATTGCAAACCATACACATTTGAACTCAACAACTCACAACCCAAATCCACACACATGGATTATTACATCCAGACAGCTTCCGACAGCAAAACCTCAAAGAACACAAATCAAATCAACATTTACACTTTTTGCCAAAATGGTGGAACCAAAGAAAAATCAAGAACAAGTTAAATAGATCAACCGAGTCTTTCTTGCTGATGACGAGTTCATCCCAATTTCTTCATCAAAAATTTCCACAGCCTGTGACGAGTTAGAGCTTCATCAAAACGCATATTTACACGATCCTCGTGTTAGCAGAGAGACGACGAAGACTGTTATCTGTAATCGGCTCGGAGGAAACTCTGGTAAGTCGTTCCCTGCAGAGTCTTGTTGACATCATCGAAGTTCTTGATAGTGTCTGATAATGGTCCTCTGTGTATTTTAACTTGACGGCTTCTCAGTTCCATCTGTGGCAGGCGAAGAAACTCCAAAACGTCTTTTATCTTCTGCAACAAGTATGGATAATGATGATAATCACCAACGGGCAAAACAAGACTACATGACAATATAGTATAAGTTTACGAGTTAATTGTAAAAACTGGCTGTTTACTATCACATTTTTGGGATTAGTATGTATTTGTTATGTTGCAAAATGAGTACATTTGTCTAAAAATGATGAAACTGCCCCTAGAATTAAAAATATTTAAAATTGTTTTCTTAGCTCGAGCTTGTTGGTTTTCCTCTTCTCCACTCGACCAGCTCGATAGCACGACGAAATAAGGGAGAGTCAGATCAGTTCAGAGGCATGACAACGAGGAGGTGAAAAACGGACCAGCTCGAGCTACCCAAAAAAAGCAACACATTTGGATCTGAAGTCTCACGGACGGACATCATGGTGTCCCGGTAAAGAATGACTTACGTTCCCAAGAAAAAGGAGAAAATGAGAAAAGGGAAGTTGGTGACGACGCGTTAGGGAGAGTGGAGGTCGGGGATGGTAGGCTAGAAAAGAGAAAAACCGGCGAGCTCGGGCTAGAAAATATTAATTTAAAATTTCATTCCAGGGGTAGTTTCATAAATTCTAGTTAAGTTTATCCATTTTGCAAAATATGGTAAGTTCACGGCTAGTTTTTGCAATAAAAATATACACAATTACTAATGGTAAAAATAGAATTATACACTACCACTTTTTGTAATTAACTCTTAAGTCTATAAGCCATTTTCTTGACACACAACAAAGAGATTCCAAAACTTAATTTGATAAAAAACAGAAAGAAACCATGTTTCTTTAGAATTTCAGAAACTTGAAGGTCTGCAACAATGCAGAACCATTCCATCAGAAAATTCCACAAGAAACAATTCAGAACACTTACAGTGCGGTCCTTGATGAGGTCCTCGTAGAAAAGAACCACGTGACGAGTTCCGTTGAAGTACTCCAGAGCCTTTGCAACTGTCGCCTCCGCTTCCCTCAGATCGGTCATCAGCGTGGTGGAATCGATCACGGGCTTGTATTTCGAAAGCTTATCAGCCTACAAGCAAGACACTATTCACTATGAGGAAAAAGAGAAGGTACAAGGTAAGGAAGCATTTGAAACGAGAGTACCTCTTCTGTTGAATGCACATGAGACTTGTGCGTTCCGTTCAACTGCTTAGCATAGCGATCGTAGGTATTCGCCATCAGGGACACCATTCGGCGCAACAAATTTCTCCGGAAGAGAAATATTGCAGAAACGCCCCTGCGATTGAAGTATTCCACGATTTCTTCGTGATACTCCATTACTCCCTGTATAAAGCCATAACACGATATACATTCATACACGAAAGATGCAGGATTCTTCACAAGATTGAATTATCATTCATTTCTTCTGTATGTATATATTGGAAATGCTTACAGAACAAGACACTAAAATCAATAGGGCATGCTCATAAAATCTGCTATATATGCTCACAAAAGCTATATCCTAACACTAGCACAAACAAAAATTTGGCACACGGTAAAAGAATTCATAAAAAATCGAAGAACTGCATAGGAGATGTGAATCGCCATCAATCTGTATGTAACTTAGGAACTACCTGACATAATTTCCATTTCCATCCGTTCACATAGTGCTTTTTTCATTCTCTACGTGTAAAATGGAGATGTAAATGGGCGTAAGGATATAAAAAATGCACATAAGAGGCAATCCCAAATCCTAAGCAAAATGAATCTTAACCACCCAATCTTAGGACCTTTTCATTCCAAAATGACCTCAAGAAGCGTGTGGGAGAAAATCAGATGTTTAGCACAAAATAGAATAGGTTTTAGCTCAGCCATCTTCAAAATAGGTTATAGCCCTGTAATGAAAGTGCATAACATGACAAAAATTATTAAATCATAATGAAGGTTTGTTGTCTAGTACTTTACGGGTCCAGTGGATCTTGTATGCAATATGGAAAAGGAAAGTCATTACAAAATTACTCGAGAAATGAGATTTACTAGAAAATAGTGTGCACCATAGACAAAACCGGTAACTGTATATTGTAATGTACCTGATTGAGCATCCACTTGAAGCCAACAGCGGCGGAGCATTCGTTTCTTGAAGCGCTCGTGAACCAGTCCAAATTGTAAACTTTATCTAGAGTCTCCACAATACAAGACACATTTCTCCGCCTATCCGCGACGTTGAATATCTCCCCGTTGGAGCTCACGTTGGTATGGCTATTCAAGAGTGTCTCAAACCATCCACTCCCCGACCTCTGCATTGACAAAATGGCAAAGAACCGCACGGGATTGCCTTCACATTCATCTCTAATAAAACGGCAACAACTAAAATCAGGCAAACGCAAACCACGCCAAATTCAAGACAAAACAAAAACTGGAAGAAAAAAATCGCGGTTAACCTGTTAAAAGTCACGGGTTTTGGGTAGTGTATGGAAGGCATATCCATTTCCATCATCTTGGCACCGGCGAGGGAATTGGTGAAGTGCGGGTTTGGGAGCTTTAACTTGGCTCTGATTCCCATCTGTTTTAGGCAGATTAGGCATATGTAAAAACCACAGAATGATGCAAACATCAAGACTATCATTCTCAACATCAATGGCGATTTCTTATGAGGCCTTACAATGAGTATCTCCTGCAATCAAACCCACATAAGAGGAAGCAACATGAATACAGCCTACAAATGGGAGATTGACAAAAAAGGTGAAATGAAATGGTAAATGCAAGATATGGGTATAGGAAAAAAATGAAGAAATTTCATAGAATCCACACTTTTTATCTTATTTGAGCTGAATATTACAAAAATTAATGAATAAAACTACAATTAAACATCCATGAAATAAAAAACAGGCATGAGCTCAATTTCTAACAATCAAAACCCACATAAGACTGTAAGTGGAAGCAACATAAAATTAAATACATCTATAAATGTGATATTAATAGAAATGCTGAAATGAAATGGTAAATGCAAGATACGGGTACAGGAAAAATTGAGGAAATTTCATAGAAATCCACACTCCAATCTGATCTGAGCTGGCTATTTCAAAAAATCAAATGTATTAAACATCAAAGAAATCAAAACCCAGATCAGGACATGCACAGATAAGACAAAATCAAGCATTCTTCTTCCGACCCATAACTACAAATGAGAAAAGGAAAGGGGAAAGGAAAGCTTCAGCTCAGAAATGTGGAAAAAAAATACCATTTTTAAGAAAAAACCCAGAAATCAGAACAGTGTTTAAGAACAACCCATCTCCACACTCGAATCAAAAAGGAGAAGAAACAGAGAAAATATTGCACCTTGTTGAAGATACAGATGTAAACGGACATTTCTGGGCACAGGTTGTGAAGAGCCGAGATTGGTGTGTAGTGTAGGGTTCATGAACTGGTCCTAGAGCTGCTCTGTCGAGTCCTTGAGTCAAAAAAGGACAATGAGAGAAAGATGGAGAAGAAGTTAAAGGGCGTGGAGCTGCTAAATCTTAGGGTTCTTGGAAAGTGAAAGCAAAACCAAAACCCATTAAAGCTTCGAAGACCAAGCTCGCTAGAACTATAAACCAACACCCAGAAGCTGAATTTTTTTAATGTATTTTCCTTTTCTGTCTGTTGTTATGTTATGTTTTTTGTTTATTTTTTGCGGGTTTTTCTGATTTGAATCTATAATTAGTAAAAATTGCCTTAATTGTGGTATTAGTTTCAGACCAAGTGGAGTGTTACAAATATAAATATAAAATATTTATATTTATATTTTTTTTTTTGAAGGAAAAACGAATTTTATTAATTAAATAGCAACTAACCCGGCACTGAGCTGGACAGCTGAAGCTACAGATAGTGGGACAGACCCCTCACCATAATCTCAACTACTGTTAATTAAAACAATATTGATCAATTCGTAAGCCATTTGATTATGAGCAAAATAAATAAAAACACCATCACTGATAATCCTTCCAAAAATGTTCATCTCGATCCGTTTGATATACAACGTTTTAAAAAATATCTAATAGACATCTTTACTTAAATTGTGTTCTTAACTAATAAGAATCAATTTCCCAAAATAAGATTTTTGGTATCCATTTAAGATTTACGGTTCGGTTTTGAGTTAGTTTGATCTGATTTAATTTTGAATTGAACTGATAGAATTCGGCTATGAATATGTCGGGTTTTTTTATTTGGTTCGGTTTAGTTTGTTACGAACTGAATTTCATGAAATTTTTATATTTTAGACCGTTTTGAATTTTTTTGATTCGTTTTCATGAAATTCTTACATTTTGGGCTAATTTTTACTTGATCTTTTTTATTGTCTAATTAATAAGGATCGATGACTTAAAATGAGTCACATAGACTGAAATCAAACCCACAAAGTTTTGGTTTACTTCAGTTAGGTTTTGAACCAAATCAATTCGATTCTTTTTAATTTAGTTATTTTTGAATCGGTTCGGTTATTTTTCAGCACCTCCTGTATCCATCAGATCAAAGTAGAAATGAATTTATTTTTTTTGAAAATTCGTGTAAAATGGAGACTAAATAGAAGATTTGGGTAGATATATGTACTCCATATTGGCTCGAGACATTTTTGAAAATAAAGTCGACTCGGAGAAAGAAACGAAATTATCAATAAGACACGGGTAAGAAAGATCACGCCATCACATACTAGATATATTAATATAATTTTGTTTGAATAATATGCTTAGTTTATATATTTTATGATCTGAATCTCGTGTCGACAAACTAAGTATTTTTTTTATATATATAATTGGCTTAATAGTGTTTTAAAAATCTCCGATTTATCTGATTAACTTTCTAATAATACCTAAAAGGATATTTATGCCCAAATAGAATCAATTTTTTTTTTAATTTTGACAACCTACTCATTACACTCCTACCTCTAACACCACACTCATATATATATATACAATTAATTAATATTGATAGTGGCATCGTACCGGTTTTTTCATGAATTGCGTACGTAGTTGCGTAATGAAATATTAGTTAGGTTCATAATTAGTTAGTGTTTTACGAATAAAATAAATTTATTAATTGTTGATGTGAGCAACGAGTTATAGAATCAATTTGTTTTTAGGAGTTTGTTTGTGACTTTTGAGCAAATCACGTAATATGGTAAAATTTGTAATTTTATGTGCCAACCAACCATTAATTTTGAGTGAATTGCAAGCGAACTTTTTCTAGTGCAATTGCGCACACTCAATTGTTAATTTCAAATGGATTTTTCTCCCAAAAAGTAAATTTCAAAATTTGAAGCAAACTCAAGTGCAGTGCTGCAAATAAAAAGTTGTACTATATGTTATTCTCAAATGTTTATTTAAGAAAGAATAGACTGGGTTATGGGGAGGCAACGGTTTCTCCGTCTGCCTCCGCCTCTACCTCTCGCCAGTTTTTCGGTTCGCCTCTTTGGTTGGTTTGTCTCGCCTTGTGCAGGGGCGACTAGGGTTTAATCCTAATGTCGTCTGGGTTCTCTTTGCAAGACAATTTGAGATAGCCCATCCGACTTGTTGGGGGCGTTGATCACGTCGGTCGGTCTCAGGCGTGTTTCGGCACACAGGGTAAATGAACGAAGGAGATGGGGTAGATCAAGTTGGGCATGGGTTTCACAGATTGGGAGTCGCGCCTGTGACCATCAAGGTTTTCCTACGAGTCTTATATGGCAGGCGTGATCTTCAAGTGGCCATCGCCGTTGATGGGGAAGTCGGAGCTGGCGAGGCTCGGGCGCATGTGAGCGCGAGGAAGACGGTGACCGAATGTTCATCCAGACCAGGCCATTCCGGCCTGGTTAAATTATTTCTGTTGATTTTAGTCAGTCCAATAATTTCTGAGGTTTTGGTTTTCATGTTCGTTTTTCATTATTTTAGATCTCCGACTGACTGAGTGCATCGTTTTGTGCGGTTGATTGTATCACTTTGTGTGATTGGTGTCCCTTTATGGAATAGAAAGATTTTTTGTTAGTGAAGATCATGGAGGACAACAAATATTTGGGGTTTTTAGGAATCCATCGATTCGCCCTTGGTTTCGGTGCAAGGGGACCTCCGAGGGGTTTCACCCAGTGATCCAAGCCTCGTCGGTATCCAGTCCCGCAACACCTTGATGAGGAACTGCGATTGACATAGGACTCTCAATTCAGAACCGGTTGTAAGGGTTTGGTCTGTGTGCCTAGGGGTTGATCCAGATAATACACTGGGAAGGGGCCGAGTTGAGAGGGATCGTTGAAGACTTTGTGTACGATTGTGGCGAGAGGTGGGGAGTTGGTGGCATGATTTGGGAAGTGCTATTTTCGAAAGATGATCAAATTGACATAAGAGGTTGGGAAGATGGCCGAACAACGGGAACTCGTTTTTGTTGCTATTTGTTTCATCGAAGATTTATCTCTACATCTTTTTTGGAAGTATAATTCTGTATTGTCTTCTATCAATATTGTTTTATTTGGTATAGTGTATGACCATCTTTGTTCTTTCTAAACTCTGACTT
The DNA here is from genome assembly GCA_036897365.1 of Geranium brycei. NCBI lineage: Eukaryota > Viridiplantae > Streptophyta > Magnoliopsida > Geraniales > Geraniaceae > Geranium > Geranium brycei. The sequence goes on along the minus strand of JAYMTP010001224.1, from coordinate 14,378 downwards.
AGAGGTGGATGTGAGATTGTATAATCCTCAGTAATATTGTTATGCTTGTTTCACAAAAAAATAATATTAAAGTTCAGTTATATTAAAATGTAATTATTAATTATCATAATTATTATGAAGTCACATGTTGGTTTTTTCAGACAGAAATTTTGATGCAGCCGTCCAAGTTGATGAACATAAATTCGAATTCAAATCTTTAAAAGGATCAAATTCAAACCTTTTAAGCGGTTGAATTAATTTTTTGGATATACACATGCATTCACCAACTACGTAGTATATTTTTAAATGTCAAGCACTAAAGTTAGTTTATTGAGAAATTAAAAGCTAGTAAACCTACCAAAATCCATATCAATGAATAATCACACAAAATTAAATATATATGAATTAACGATCATAATACTGACTTATATAAAGTTAATTTTATATCTTCCTATTACATCTAACATGACATTGTTCATATATATAATTAGGGGTTAGCATGAGTCGGGTTGGACAGTTCATGACTTAATTTTGGGCTCAACCCGGATTTAGCGGGTTGACTATTTTCATGTCCATTCCCGGCCCATGAAGAGTGTTGTCCGCTGGACAAGTGGACAGGTTTCGGGTTAGTACCCAGCCCGTCCATTAGGCCGGGTTAGTCTGGACACCTCACTTCATGTCCGTAACCCGGCCTGTGATATCTATATGGTGCATGTTCCCGGCCCGGGTCACTCTGAGTTGGAACTATAAGTGGACGGGTTGATCCGAATTCACGGGTTAGGCCGGGTCATCCGAACATTTATGCTCACCCCTATATATAATTGACATTTGTTCTAGATAATATTTTTTATTATTTATCTTTTTGAAGAGATGGCTTTTGTACTGTAAAGGTCTAAAGGGACATTCACTGTAATGAACAATGAGTATGATGATACTTTTATTAATTCAGAGAAAAATAATTGTATTTTGTTTCATTTAAAATTGTTTTTGTGATCTTTAATCCACTTTAGCCAAAAGCATGGGACTATGATAGATTCAATTCAATAATTTAATTAAGTATATTTAATTATGCTAATGTTTTTATTATAAAACGAGACATCTTTACTTTACCACTTAATCTAACATTTGTTAATATGTGATATACTAACTTTATTATTTTTTTAATTAGTAAACACCTTTAAATGTGTTAAGGTATCATAAATTTAATTACTTCTAACTCTCAGTACATAATGCTAAGTACCCAGATATTTGTTATTTATTTATTAAAAATACGATCATGTATGATTATAAATTTAATCAAAAAAATTCAATTTGTAACCTAATCATATATATGCTCTCAAGTAGATATTCATTAGGTATATTTATTTGTTTTATTAACATTTAATATGTTGTTATTGTGGGTTAGGGTATCTCTTCTTTTGATGGCAAAAAGTGTGTTTTGTATCTAATTTAGTTGATAGTAATTAATGAATGTGTTAATGTTGTTGTTCCCTAATAAAGTACGTGCGCTAATTAATTTTGGATTTAACATGTTGGTGAGAGTAAGTCAACATTTCTCCACCAAGTTCAAAGAAAATGAAGTTTGGTTTTGAAAGAATTTATATATGTTTCTTATTCTAAGATTTTTAGAGAAAAAATCACTTCTTTTGACAAATGGTTCAAATCTTTTCAAATTAAAAGTCAACAGAAAATGATCACTAAAGTTGGTAATAAGAATGTTTAATTTAGACCCGAAACCAGCTCCGAACCAATAAACTGAGACAAAATGTAATCGAAAACTTAAGAGCTATATAAATAGATAATAATTTCATTTTGTTTTTGATTTGGAGAGAATCATTGGTCGTGGTTCGGTTCCAATTCTTTCAAACTTAAATTACAATCAACGGTTAAGAACTAAAACCTACCCACACGGACTACACTTAACATTACATTTGAAACATAATATTCAGCTGATTTCCAAACTTTGCATTTCTATTGGGTTATTATTTTTAAATCATATCATTTTATTTTCTGTTGCCATTTTTAAATTGCAAACTTTAAGTTTTGGCTCATAAATTAAACTCTAATTTGTCTAATTTGGCTTATAAAACCAATTATAAATCGAAGCCTTAAAATCAACATATTAGAACCACAAAATCAAAACGTCTGAAATAAGTGAATCTGAGCATAACCCACTCACATGATTATAATTTTAGTTCTTAGCTATAAGAATCGAGATAGCCAATTCGGCCCGATTTTGAAACCATGGACATTCATATTTTGGAATGTAAGGCAGAGGTGAGAATAAAACATTTGCATATAGACCCCAATCTTTGTTCTAATTAATAATGGGACCAAAATTTATTTGTTTGGAGCCACTAATTACGATAAACGTGGAAATTAATCAATGTTGCACCAATTAGTCACATATTATAGAAAATAGTTGAAATTTTTGGTTTAGTCAAAACTATGATATACATATGGCTTTGGATTAATTGCCTTAACTAATCAGTCATCGCCACTTGACCAACTTGAATAATTAAGAACCATAATTGTTGGATAAACACTAATTAAGCTTTCTTCAACCTTAAATGACAACTAATTAAGAAGCACAAAGTAATCATTTGATTAACCGACATATGTTTTTAGAAGACTTCAAATGATTTAGATAATTTTGGGGCTAATGTAATTTTTATTATTCTTGAAACACATATAACCATTTATCACAATACATTTTTTTCTCAACAAAATGATGTATTATTGAAACTGAAAACCAGCAAAAGCTAATACTATCGAAAAACGAAAATGATAGCACATAGGCTTGGTGAAAATGAAGTAGTACATAGCAATAAAACTAAGAAATTAAAATAAGTCCTTAGCTTGCGGTGCGACCTTCGTGAATTTGAAATGAATTGAGAGCACTATTTGAATGAAGGTTGAGATGCTCTGAAATTTGAAGTTGCGAGATCGTGTCGATGAATATCAATTGATTGAGCCTGATAATGAGGGAGATCTCAAAATTGATCGATGCCCAGAACAAAGAGAGGCGAAATGAAATCAGATTAATCCAGTTTTATTCAAAATAATTGATATGGAATAAAAAATAAAGACGACCTAATTAATTAGTGGAAATTGATTTTAGATTATAACACTGGTTAAGGGGTCGAGCTCAATGCTTTCTATGTGCCAATTAATGGATTAAATAAGAGACAATATGATTAGACAAATCTTTAAGTTATAGATAGACAATTAATTATATTAATCTCATTTACACCTCCTTCAAACATGGAGTTTCCATTGTCTTTTCTTGGTCAATTTCCAAGTGCAACGTTGATGAGTAAGCGCTCAAAAGATTTCTAAACATTCAATAATAGTATTTAAATAAAGTCAAACACTATATTAACTTATAGAGACGAATAACAATACAAAATAAAATATGTATTTATTCAATAATTATATTTCTTGTAGAGACATGATATACCTATAATACGAAGTAAAATATATTTTTGAGTAGGCCTGTTTGGAGTTAGGTTTTGAGTTGGTTTGGTTTAGTTTTGAATCGAACCGTTTAACTTGGTTTTAAAAAAATAAAAACTAAAATTGAACTGGTAGAATTCGGTTTGGTTCGATTTCTTATAAATTGAATTTCATGAGATTCACACATTTAAAACTGTTTTGACTTACAGTTATTTGACTTTTCGATTTTCGGTTGGATTTTCTTTTAACCGAATTTGATAAAATTCTCACATTTTGTGCCAATTTTGATTTATTATTTGAGTTTTTTTGTTTACCTAATATTATTAAGCCCAATTAATAAGGATCGATGACTTAAAATGAGACACATGTCTAAATCAAATAGTTTTTTATTCAGTTCAACTTTTTATCAGTTCTCATTTTATAAATTAAAACCAAACTGATATAGTTTCGGTTTAGTTTGGTTTTGAACCAAACTAATTCAGTTCTTTTTTATCGATAACTTTTTAGATCAATTCGGTTATTTTTGGGCAATCCTAAGTAGGTATATGTAGAAAGTACGATTGCGGAATTAAGACATAACCAAAAATACATAACTCATCCCGTCATCATTCATACTTCCAAAATTAAGTGTTCTTGAATGTTAATTAAAAAGAATTAATTATAGGTTGACATGAACTCAATAAAACTAGTAGCTCCAAGTCAAATTAGGCTGCTAATTATATATGGAAGCTTTGTAAATAATCCAAACATGTTTCTTCGTATCTTTTTTCATCTTTCTTTGTAGAAACGTTTTGTTTATGATGAGTATCGAATTAGGGTTCGGCGCTGACTAAACAAACCAGCTAAGCAACAAAAATAAAACTATTTCCTCGTAGCTTCGTTAATTTACATACTAAGTGTATACGAAGTGTGTATATATATATAAATTCTAATCATAGTTTTAGTATATTAATTAGTATCAATCTTGTCTTAATCAAGAATGAAGAGAGACGCGACAACATCATGGTCCTTGACAATCCAACCTCCAACGTACGGAAATCTTGTCACCATTCTCAGCATTGACGGTGGTGGCATCCGAGGTATCATTCCCGCCGTCGTTCTAGCCTGCTTGGAGGCTCAACTTCAGGTTCCCGAGTCGACTTGACTAAAAGTTTAGACCGATAGTTGATGCATTAATTTTAATTTTTACATTTCAGCATAGTATATTAGTGTCTCATTCGAAAATGTGCACTTGTTACAACGATTTATTTATCGTTACATGCATAAAATCTCACATACATATGTAAAGTTTGATCGCTCGGCCTCTTGAAATATTACGGACCATCATGTCACTGCTTGATAAACATATTTATGCAGGAATTGGACGGCGAGGATGCGAGGTTGGCCGATTATTTCGATGTAATGGCCGGAGCGAGCACCGGAGGCCTCATAACGGCCATGTTGACGGCTCCTAACGGTCAAAACCGTCCTCTCTACGCCGCCAAAGACATCGCTTCTTTTTACCTTCGCCACGGTCCAAATATTTTCCCACAAACTAGGTATAAATTATATCGTACACATAAATTTTGTGTTCTCTTATGATATTTGATATGTAACATATGTTTTTTTATTAATAAACATATAGGGGAGTGTTGGCTTCGACTATAAACCGAATAAGAGCTCTGATCGGACCCAAATACGATGGAAAATATTTGCACAACTTAGTGAGGTCCGTATTGGGCGACACGATGTTGCACCAAACCTTAACAAACATTGTCATTCCAACCTTCGACATCAAGAAACTACAGCCCACCATATTCTCGTCGTACGAGGTTTTTGTCTTTTACACGTACTTTGTAATAGCAAAATTAACCATGCAGTCTGATCAGATATATTTAACTCGTTTTCATTGCAATTTTCGGTTGTGTAAGGTGGCCTCAAACCCGATGCTAGATGCAAAGCTAGCGGACATTTGCATAGGCTCCTCCGCGGCACCGACTTATTTTCCGGCTTATCACTTCAAGAACAAAGATAGAGTTGGTAATGTCCAGGAATTTAACCTCATCGACGGTGCCATCGCAGCTAACAATCCGGTAATTACAGGAGTATTTATCGATTAAACATGAATTCATACATAATAATTTGTATACATTTTATTGGATGATTGCAAAACCTATTTGTATGGTGTTTGATTTTTGCAATGAGTTTATGTGTATTTTGATGATAACAACTTTAAGTCAATACAAATGAAAGGAAAAAAAATAGTTTTGTGACCTAGATTTTTTTTAAATGACATAAATTGATCTTGAGGTTGTTTACAGTTCGGTTTTGAGTCGTCTTGGTTTGGTTTAAACCGAACGAACCAATTGTGTTTTAAGAAAATAAAATTGAAACTGAAAGATAGAATTCGGTTTGATTTTGAATCTGTCAGTTTTCGGTTCAGTTCAGTTTGTTATGAACCAAATTTCATTGCGTTTTAGACCGTTTTGACTTATTACTTGATCTGTTAGTTTTTGATTGAATCGATTTTGACAAAATTCTCACATTTTGGGATGATTTCGATTTATTATTTGACTTGATTTTTTGTTGGCATGACTTTTTAGGCCCAATTAATAAGGAACAATGACTTAAAATGAGCCACATATTCAAATCGACCAACTTTCAATTCGGTTCGTTTTTATCAATTATCATTTTATAAATCAAAACCAAACCGATAAAGTTTTGATTCGATTTTCAAACCGAATTAACACTTCTTACAAAAATAAGCACTACACCTTATTTGCATACATGGATGATTGATAATAATGTTATTATTTTCAGTGCTTGGTTGCTATGAGTGAAGTGACAAAACGTGTAACGAAGAACGACCCGTGTTTCTTCCCGATAAAACCAATGGACTACGAGCGATTCTTAGTGATCTCGATCGGAACTGGATCGAACAAGAACGAGTACAAATATGATGCGAAAATGGCTTCGAAATGGGGCGTGATCTCTTGGTTGTACGACGACGGGTCTTGTCCGTTGGTCGATGTTTTTCTTCACTCCAACAAGGACATGGTCGATTACCATAACAGTGTCGTCTTCAGGGCCCTTCGCTCTGAACAAAGATACCTGAGAATCGACGTAAGTATTAAAATTTTTAACATGGTATCAGAACTGTGTGTATGTCATGGTTACGATTGTATATAATATACGTGCGTGCAGGATGACACGCTGCAGGGTGACGTGGCTTCCACTGACGTAAGTACCGAGAAGAACTTGGAGGATTTGAAGCAACTCGGATTGAATTTGCTGGACAAACCGGTTTCGAGGATGAATTTAGACACCGGTCTATACGAACCGGTTCAAAACGCGGTTACTAACCGGGAAGCGCTGAAATGGTATTTCTTTCGTTCCAAAATAAGTTACGCCCATTTTGAATTTTATATTTAAGAAATGGTATAAGATTTCAATCAAATAAAAATAATCGCATACTAATCGAAACTTGATTCACCGGATATTGTGGGTGAAATTATTGTTATTTAAATTATTGCTCATAAAAAGAGAACCTAATTAATTTTATTCACTAAATTGTGCAGGTTCGCAAAACAACTATCGGAAGAACGAAAACTCCGAGAGGAAAAATCACCACACGTGCCGAAAATATGAAACTTTGTAATATATATATATATAGCATGGACCGACTGTATTTATTTAATTGTATTTAAATCTAACTAATCTCATTAGGTCTATTCGGCCCAGAATAAAAGGCCCAATCTATTAAATTACTTAGGCCCAAAATTGTCGTTTGGAACTTTACGCAAATGATATAGTATGGTGCATACTGGCGAGATTCAGTACGGGTGGGTATTTTGTAGGGCTGGGCACGGTTCTGGAACCGGACCGGACCGAATCAATCGATTTTTCATTTTGGAGGCTCAGATCCGGACCCAATAAGTGGGTATCGGTCCGGTTCTGAGCACGGTTCTACGGTCCGGTTCCTGGTTCTATCCAATTAGACCCAATTGAATGATTAATTGTGAAATTAAGGGTCCGATTTTGTGGTATAATTTTGTCCAATTAGATCCAATTCATGTGATATTCATACATTGTTCAATTTATGGTGAAAATTATACACAATTAAACTCTTTTTAGGCTAAACCATAAAATTAAAATACTGAAAAATGTTGAAATAACTGAAAATGAAATGACGAAAATGTCAACTTATCTCATCTTCATATTCGCTGTGTCTCTGGTGTTGTTGGCCTGGTCCAGTTCGATATTAGTTTAAGAATTAAAGAAAGCACCCTACCACCAAACCAAACACAACTTTGTTCACTTAATGTACACGTATTTTATATATCTAAACGTTTTTTTCAATCACAACTCATATTAATTCTACATTCAACGTCTCACATTGGCTAAGTATAAAATAAAAATTGTCTCCTCCTCTCTATAAATAGAGAATTTCTCCATGATTATGCACAATTGATTTTGGGCTTGTCCTCTTTGGATGAGAACAATTGTAGATTTGTTTTGGGCTTTTTGGTATGTACTATTATAATTTTTTTAATGATTAATTGTTCTAATTAGGGTGATTAATTTGAATTAGTTTAAACTTGAGAACCTGTTCCGATTTAACCAGAAAATTGGTATAAAAGTTTGGCAAATTGATTGTCTGGTTTTTGACTTATCCGGTCCGGCTTTGGTTTTGGATTTAAGTAACCGAACTTTTCCGGTTTGATTTTTTGTTCGGACTGTCGATTCCGGTTAACCGAGATTGAAGAGCCCTATAAATTCAGCATCACAATAACCTTGGGATTTGTTATATTTGAATTAACAACTGTTTTGCATTGTTGATGGCAATATTTGCAATCCCAATTTCATTGGTAAAACCATTTGAAGCCACCTGGGAAGTTGGATCTGTCACTGTACTCACAAAAGGAATCTATTCTTTTATACACGTCTTGAAATTAATATTACAAATAATAAAATAAATAAAGGACAGATAGAGTTAGATGCAATTTAAAGAAAAGCTGCATGAATAAAGATGAGGTTAAAATCATGATGTTCAGAGCTGAGAGTACAATCACAGAAGAACAAGTTGCCTCCAACCACAAAACACTTTCTTTTGTACACATCAAAACAGCCAAAACTCCAAAAGTAAAATTGAAACCCATTAACACCCAACAAAAAAATACATTCAACAAAAGATTCATTAATTAACAAAGTTGATTGAAACCCCCAAAAAACTGTCCAACAACTCTAGCTCTAGCACTCTACACACCTTCTAGATCCACCACCATCATTCAACAGCTCCTGCAACAAGAAATTGAAATGCAAAATTAACCAAAACCCCCAAAAATTAACTAAGAATAGGATGTAAAAACTCTCTAACTCGATGGAGACCTAGTGTCCCCGATCCAACAGATCTCTAAATCTGTCAGAATTCACGATGTTGTCATTTTACGAGAGGCAAAAATCCCCAAATTAAACCTGATGGGGGGACTAGGTGTCCTAAACGGAAAAGGTAGGGAACGAGAATCACTACCAAACCCTCGTCAGGTTTGAGGTCTTCTGCATTTTTACTGAATGTCAACGAGACGAATTTAGTAATCCTTATCTCTTAAGTATATGTCAAATCAGGGACACTAGGTATCTGTTAGATTTAGAGATTTTTATCATTCCTAACAAAAAAATATATAACTTATCTTAATTCTTAACGAATTAAGTAATTCTGTCTCCTGCCCATCAGGAAACACTACCGAGTTTCCGTTGTATTTGGAAATTTTTGTCATCCCTTACAATTACAAAGAACACATAATTTGCAATATTAACAATAGTGCCATTTTGGTGTATTTACCTGTGAAGTCAAAGGCATGAGTGGTGGGAGGAGGGGATGGTTTGGAGGCAGTCCTCTTGGAGCCAATGTGGGACTTGTTGAGACCCAAAAGGCCCTTCCACCTAGTGGAGGAGCTCTTGGGAGGCCTGTGGGACACCCCCAGGTCATCATCCTCCACAAGGAGCTCCTCCCTGAGGGTCATGGGCTTGTGGGTGGGCTTGAAGGGCAAGAACTGGCCCTTGAAGAAGAGCTCATCAGCAGTGGTGGTGGTCATGCAGCTGCTGCTCACAGAGAACTCAAAGTCAGAGCTTGCTGGTGGACCCTTGTTAGGGTTCCTCATGACTTGCTGGTGAAGGAACTTGGACTCTGCAAAATCATTGGAAAATGAGATCCTAGGACTCATTGGAGGGCACTTGCTGGTGTTGCTTTGCTCTGGAGAAGATGATGATGAAGAAGAAGAAGAATTGTGCAAGCAAGCCATATTAGAAGAGAGAAAAAAAAATGTACAAATTAAAGAAACCCTAATAAATTGAAGCACTGTTACAAACTCTAAAGTAGATGGGTCCATATTTATATCTATGTTGATGATGGTGTGTATGTATAATGTATGTATGTATGTGGATGTGGGTTTTGTCGTGACGTGTTAAATAGGGCATTCAATGAAGGGCCAAAGTTGAAATTCAAAGATCACATCATAACATCACATCATGATATGGGGATGAGAAAGTTGGCAGCTGTATATATATATATATATAATATTATTCGTATGTATATGTCTGAAGTTACCCAGAACCTCGCCTTTTTACTCCTACCGATGTTCACAACTATTAATTAATTAATCCATTTATTTATTTTAATGTATAATATATTATACATTTTCCTTAATATTTGTTATGAACTTATGACAGAAAATATACTCACTGCACTTCACTTCAATATATAACTGAAATTATAAATGTAATCTGACAAGAAAAATATAAAACCCAAATTTACTATTAGATTTAAATTTAATTTGTGGCTTTGTCGACTAATTTGTTGTAATACGATTATTAACAACTACAAATATTTGATGTGTTACTTTTGTCGAACAATTTGCTGTCAAAATTATTAACAAACATAAATTTGTGATGTTTTGTTGAAAAGTTTGTCGTGATAAGATTATTGACAAACATCACATATTTTTGGGACGGGATCACCTCTTGTCCTCGTACCTCCAGATGGGCTAAACAAGATTATTTGTCTCTAGACTTTGATTAACTGACTTATAAAAAAACTATTTTATTGACTGATTTCAGGACATTATGTTTTATTTAAGACATATTTGAAAAGGAAAATTTGGTGAGAACGTGCTCATTTAGTGAGAATCAGCGAGGGGAGGATAAGTGGCGCACACGCTGAGCTGGCTGACGCGAAACTTTTTACGTTTTTTTTTTTTCAATTTCACAGCTTCCTTGTTATACGACTCTCCCAACAGAGTTTATTTATAAGGTTTATTATGAAACTCGTCCTTACTGCATGACACTCTTATATTGGTTCTCGTGATTTTCCGCCTCCAATAATTCTCATTAGAATGCTACGGTTAGAAATTAAATTAACCATGATTGACGATAAAGATTAAATCAATTGGATAGGAATGAAGATTAAATCCAATATTGAATTCATTATTTTTCTAATAAATTTGAACATTATTATAATATTTATCAGTTTTTATAGTGTTTCATGAAATAATGAATTTTTCGATGGAAAAAGAACGTATTCGTACGGTGCAGTAATTGTTTATTTTATTTCCCCCATAAATTCTTCCAGAATACTACGACCTACCACATCAATGCTACGCGGATTCTTCATCGGTATTTTCATGTTTTTGACTTATTATACATAATAAAATATAATATTCATTTCATGCCCAATACTTTATTTGTACTGTTCTTCAATAATTAATTAATTATCTCTTTACGATTTTATAAATATATTTCGACTGTGATCAGTATTAATTGCATTTAAAAAAAATATTTTATCGGGTTTATCGTCTATTAACTTTAAGAACGAATAAAATGATGTGTTTTTATAAAAGTTGAGTGTTGGTGAAGTTTACATATATGTCATTACCAATGTAAAAAAATGATTGTATTAATTACCAATATATATCAGATATTGATCATAATTAAATTGAATACCATCATTAATCATACATATAGTAAATAAGAGTACGAAACATGTATGTATGGATATTCTGAAATAAACTTGATTACAAAAAGTTTGGGACCATACCTATTAAATTGCAGGTGAGGACACATATATGAATATGATGATAAGATTCATTGAATTAATATGTGTGGTACTAAAACTGGAACTACCTATACTCTGGTTTTGATTTCATTCCATAAACTGTTAACCATTAATCATATATGTTGTTGGGTTGAAGAAGAAAACCTTAATGCAATCTCACATTCAAATAATTTATCAAATTTAATTTTTATAATATAATGAAAAACATGATATAAATGACTTATATTCTAATGTCGTTGGGGTATTTGATTGATATGGTTTAGAATCAGATTGAATCGGTTATTATGATTTTTAAATTTGAGAAATTATATATGAAATTTGGAGAGGTTATAACCGTCCATGAATGCCACATACGGCTCTTTGGTTTTAATTAACCAGACTGAACCGCTTATAATTATCATTATTATGGACCTAATTTATGAGACGCATTAATTCATTTTCAGACTAATCACAAAAGTTTATTTCGGCCAGTAGATAATTCTAAACTACAGTTATTAGAATACATGAAATCGAAAGCTATTCAAATATCAATCAACCAATGTTAAATATATAACCAGAAAAACCCAAAAAGTCATGGTAACTTTTGATTTGGTTCGTTACGGTTTAACTACAGTTCTGATTTGTAAGAATCAAATTTGAAGTGCATTTAAATAATTCTCTTTAAATTATAATTAAAAACAAGCCATCATGGTCTATAATTCTTAATTATTTTTATGGTTTAACTCGGTTCTCAGTTCAACATCGATTTAAACCTTAAACATTAAGATACGTACATATATATAAAAAGATGACAATAATACATGAAACCTTCGATAGTTAATTAATTAATTAATTAATTAGGAGACTAAAGTATTAAAGAAGGATCAGATTTTGATATAATTTGCCTTTACAATGGTAAAGAAAGTGTTGAATTCAAAGTATGTAATAATGAACAGTGTTCAGAATCCAGAGAGAGAGAGAGAGCTATTAATTACGTACTAATGCCACTGCCATGCATGCATGCAATAGCTTTGGTCTCGTTGACTCGTCTTTGACCTGTCCTTAATTGATGATGAGCTGGCCTCCATCACTCGCATTTAATTAAATGTAATAATATATGTCTCATTTTCTATTTAATTTAATTCGTGGATAAGTTATAAATAATTCTGATCTGACCAACTCCAAGGCTCACGTGCGCACGTGGTCGCCTCCTACACATAGTGAAACATATACAAGTTTATTGTGTGACACCTTCTTCGGAGAAAATGATTATTAGGGTTGGTCACGGTTCTAGAATCGGACCAAACTTTTTAATTTCTTAATTATTGATAATATATTTGGTTTTTTATTTTAATTTTTGGTGATATATATGGAATCGTTATATGAGGAAACGGGTGGATTCTGATTGCGGCTTCTTCAGTTTCGTTTGTAGTTCTATCGTATTAGAATCGGTTGACTTTTAATTTTTAATTTATGCTTGATTTACAGATAGAATTAGACGAATTTGAACTCAATTTATAATCAAACATTTATGTTTGCAATTATAAAAATACTGATAAAATTGAAGGTTCAGGTTTAATTCGAAAAACACAGTTAAAATATAAAGCTCGCAAACCAAAATAACAACAAAAATATAAGCAACGTACGCGGGTGGACGAGTGGTGGGCACGTCCTAACACGAACCGATCCAGTTCATATCGATTATTCAACAGTTCTTAGTTTGAAGAATAAAGACCCGAATCGGAATTGAACTCACATTTCTTGATTTTTTTCCAAATTTGAAATCGACTCAAGGTTCAAAATTCCCACCCTAATTAATAATCCATTTCAATTTTTTAATGTGTTAATTCGAGTGTTAAATTAATACATTTAATATTAAACATTGTTGTTTATTGCATATTCGTACTTAATAAATCTAGCAACCAATGGACTTCCATGGGTTGTCACTCCCATGGTTCCAAAATGGTCACTCCAATGGGTCATGACACGTGGCATACTCCCACATATTAGTGCCCGAAAATGTGTTGACTATGTTCAACGAAAGTAAAAAAATTTATCAGTAAAAAATGATAAACAAGTTGTTTAGATTGTTCTCGGGTCGATAAAAGATAGGAGTTATGAGTGAAATAATAAGCACGAGTTTGTTGGTTCTAATCGTTACACTGGCGATATTGTCATTTAATTTATTGCTATAAAAAATATTAATGCAACATTTCTGATAAAAATGTCATACACTAATCAAAAAAGAAAATACTAAACTCAAATTCATCCCAAATTATTATTTCCAGTTTTCTTGCCAAGTTATCGTGCAGAACCACTGCCAAACAAAATTTCCCAAACAGTTGGTTCTGCCAATTTGTTCGTCGCGACAACTCATTCGACAAACTCATCTCGTGCGCCGAAACTCTTGGACCAGACGCTTCGCTCCTGAACTTTGACTCGCCCGTAGCAAATCTAGTAGGTCATAATTCGATTTAACTCATACCAAACACATATATTATAGTATATATGTGAGCTTCTTCATATATATTCTTGTTGTGCTGCAGTTTCTCCATTTTCTATGTCAGATCCAAGTGAAGTTTTCTAATATAAACATTTGAATTATTGAATCCCCAAAAGAAAAATAAATTATATAAATAAATTTATATTCCAACATACCAATTTGTCTTTACACTATCTCAAAGGGTACGGATCTTGTACGAGCCACCACCTCACTCATATATAATATTGATTAATTAATGTTATGATAATAATTAGTAAATAATAAATTACAATAAAAAAATTATATTTTAATTATTTAGTTAAAAAAATTGGTCACCCTTCTTAAAGGCCCATAGACTTCCAAATTCCGTATAGCCCAAAAGGGCCCAAACAG
>JAYMTP010001223.1:0-25404 GCA_036897365.1 Geranium brycei | reverse complement strand
GATGGAAATTAATTCGACCTAATTGAAGGTTTAAATTGTAAAAATAAAAGAAAATTATCTAAACACACAAGTCAGAAATCAAAGTCCTAGAGTAAATTCAAAAACTTACCTTCAAATCGGCTGAAATTGCTACTCCTCCACCCGGATTGTTTTTCATTTTCGATATTTCCCCTCTCTAATCGTGTCTAGAGACTAATCGGATGAAACTAATTATTGTTTTCCATAATTATTTGTCGCTTACATGTTGAAATAAAATTGTATACCAAAAACCAAAAACAACTAAAATTGATAAACACCATTTGAGTTTCAAGCAATTATTAATGAACATAAATAAATTATCAAAAAAAATTGATGCATAACATGCACCATTGGAAGTCGATAAAAAATCATTGACCTAACTGAAAAAACAGATTTATAAGAAAGAAAAGAAAGAAACAAGATGATTACTTTTTGATCTTTTTGAATCGATCCTTGAAAGGTATTTTCTTTCGTTAATATTAGATGGGAAAACAAATCTGGTTTGAACAATATACATTTATGGCTTTTATTTATAGCCCACCACACAAAGAGAGACTGGAGATTACCGAGGAAGAAACGAAGAGACAAACGTGTAGAGAGAGAGAGGCGAGAGGCGTGCAACGCTGCTGTGATGAAGGGTGGGAGACATTTAGGAATTATATATATATTATATTTATTAATAACATTTGGTCTGGGCTGCGGGTGGTGCGGGTTGGGCCGTGAATTTTGAGACTTGGGCCTCAGCCCGCACCGCATGCATGCGGTTTACAAAAGATGAGCCCGAAGCCCACTCCACTCGATGCGGTTTCTCATCCACCTACCTGCAAGTCGGGTGGATTTCGCGGGTGGTTCGGTTTGGGTGGATTTTTTGAACACCCCTACTGCTAAGGCCATAACTGAATTTGCGAGAATTGCGCTTCTCGATTTCGCGCCAAAAAGAATTGGCTTCTCTGTCACAATCACAACACCACTCTGTATCTGTTTGGTTAAAAAAGCTTCTCTGTGTCTCTGCAAAAGAAACAGAGCAACAAGAAAAAGAAAACCAAGAAACTGTGTAGCTTCCATGGCCGATTCTGCTCCGACTCAGCTTCTCGTCCTCTCTCTCGCCTTTGCGTCTCTCTGGTGCTTCGCTTCCGCGTCCACGAAGACCTTCTGGAGCGCTCAGGAGGTCCTCGCAGACTCAGGCTACCTCTCCATGGCCCTGACCCTCCAGATCACCTCCGCCACGCTCCTCCTGGACTCGAGCTCCGCCACCGTGTTCGCTCCCTCCGACGCCTCCTTCGTCGGCTCCGGCCAGCTTCCCCTCCGCGCGCTCAAGTACCACATCTCGCCGATCAGGCTCACCATCGACGCGCTCCGAACCCTGCCGTACGGAACGCCGATCCCGACGGCGCTGCTCCACCACCCGCTGTTCGTCACCACCGCCCGATCCGGCGACAAGTTCTCGATCAACAACGTGGAGATCGAAGATTCGGCGATCTACGATGACGGATTCGTGGTGATCTACGGTACCGACGAGTTCCTCAACTCGTCGTTCCGGTTCGGGGCCGATTCGGCTCAGGAGCAGAGTCCGAGTCCTCCCGATTTGACCTCTCTGCGTGCCGGTCTGTTTCAGCAAGAAGCGTTCGAGAAGCCACAAATCAGTCCGTTCGGTTTGGCCTCAGATCTGCTCCGATCCAGAGGCTGCTCCACGATCGCGACGTTTCTCGATCTCCAGCTGCTCCCGCGGTTCGTGGATCTGGCGAAGCTGACGATCTTCGCTCCCGTGGACGCGGCGTTCGGGGACGGGGCGAGGAATTTCAGCGACTACTCGGAGATTTTCCGGCGACACGTGGTTCCGCGCCTTGTGCCGTGGAAGGATCTGGTGGAGAGCGACGATATAGCGACGTTGCCGACGTTTTCGCAATTGTTTAGCATCAACGTGACTGGCTCAGGCGGTGTGCTGCTTTTCAACGGCGTTCCGGTCACCTCGCCGGACATGTATTACAGCAACTGGCTCGTCGTCCATGGGGTCAACAGGCTGCTGATACCGCCGGCGAGGGAAGAGGCTATCGGAGACACTTTCTCGGAGCTTGAAGAGGAGGAGTCAGTTGTAGATTCATTTTCGGAAATGGGCGGTGAGAATGTGCCTGATTATGCAGAATATGGAGCTCCCTGAGATTGTTGGTATGTTATGCGTTTTTCTGTAACTCAATGTGATGCTATGTTGATCCAAATTCTAGTCTGGTGTCATGAACTAGTCTAGCTGAGTGATGTATATCATGGGAATTGAGAGTGTCTAGATCATTGGTGTATGATAAAAATCTGCTATGCAAGTGATTGGAAATGAAACTGTGGATATTGAATTTGCAAAACCCATTTCTGTAGTTGTTAGATTCAGAATTTAGATACACTGAGAATTGAAAAGGTATATACATTTTGAACATTAAGTCATGAGGTTGATTTGCTCCAGTCAAGAAAATTCTGGGTTGGTACTAAAAACTTGTCTTCTGCATGTTTAGTGTGATAGTGTGTGATCAAATCTGCTATGCAAATAATTGAAACTGAAACTGTGGATCTTGAATCTGCAAACCCATTTCTATAATTGTTAGATTCAGACTTCAGATACATTGAAAATTGAAAAAGTCTATACATTCTGAACATTGATTTGCTCTTCAGTCAAGAAAATTCTGAGTTGGTACTAAAATTTGTCTTCTGCGTGTTTACAATGTGAGACTTGAGCTTGAGTGCCTCATTTTTCGCCTTTGTCGGTCCTTAAGGCCTCAAATTTGTATGTCAGTAGTTGATTCTTGAAGAGGAAGCTTGGTTTTCATCAGAAGAGGATTGAGCCTTAAACCCGAAGCTGCCACTAGCTTCCTCCTCCTTTGAGCCTCCTGAGAAACTAGCCTTTGCCAATTCTCTCAACTTCCTCAGCTCATTCCTCTTCTCCAACCTGAGCCCTCTCCTTCTCTGTCCTTGCCCTTCCTTCACTCTCTTCGCGGAGCTTCTGGTTCGGTCTGCACTCGGTCCTGGCTCACCAGGACTCAGCACAGGCACTATTGTTGCATTCATTGCACCAACATGTGCTGGTCTTGTGTCCCTCGCTTGAGTGTCTGTTTCTGGGCTCAGAGGAGGCACTGAGGTGAGCCCAGTCTTTGGTATAGAGCATTGTGGGATGATTCTTGGCCAGTGCCTTCTTGGGAGGAAAGGCAAGACCAGACCCTTTGCTGCAAATTTCAGGCCAAGCCTGAGAGAGCTCCTCTCGGTCTGCGACAGTCTCAGTATACCATTTATCAGTGCATACCACTCATTCACAATGTGAGAGACAAACGTAACGATTAGGAGAGCCAGCATCATGATTCCTATACTTTTCCCCTTACTCGTGTTCGTGATAGATAAAGCAAACACTCCCGCTTCACACAGAAGTGAAATGCACTCCACAGCATGAACTCCTCTTCTGATGTATGGCTTCAGAGTAACCAAACACATAAACTGAGCTAGAGTCACTGCCAATGCAATTATGCTTTGGCTTTGGTTTTGGTTTTGGTTTTGGTTTTGGCTCTGGCTCGATTGGTTCTCGGTTGGGTATGCTCCGGCTACTATCCCCAAACCAGCCCTCCTTAACAGATCAACGACAATGTAGAATGATCGAGCACACCCCAAGACCCTCCTCCTTGTGGGAATTTTCATTTCTTCATTGCTGTCATCTGAGCTAACAGCCTTCATCCTCCCAATCCCACTGTGCCCGCTTCCGGTCCACACGGGGATGGTGTTGGGGTCACTCTGATCAACATACACAAAGCTAGGAGGGCCCTTCCTGCTCTCGAAGAGGATCCCGAATCGGGGAAGGAAAGAGGAAGGCAAGCCTTCCTTGTAAAACCATTTGCCTATGGCAGGCCTGCTTGTGAAGAAGAACCACAGCTTTGTGAGCCATGACTCCTCCTCCATGTCCTCATGCTTCACCTCCTTGTACTGAGCAAAGCTTCCCGTTGAGGTCGTGACCGCCAGGAAGAGGCAAACTGATATGATAAAAGCTATGGGTATGGCTATTAGCAAAGAGCCTGTGATGATTCCCCAGGCTGTGCCTCCTGTGAAATTTATTAGTCTTGAGTTCTTCATAATATGGTTGAGAATGAGATTAGAATGTTAAAACCAAGTGTTAGCTACTTACCTCGGATCACAAATGCTGATGACTGAGAGATACAAGGAATCGCGACGATTAGGAGAAAGATCTCAAACCTTGGTACTGAAAGTATCCCATGAGCTGGATTTCCCGTCCTCCATCTAACGAAAAGGAGTACCAAACCATGGATTATCAGCAAAATGCCACATCCAAGGCCAAGCCAGAACATGTTCATCTCCAAATCATGCCAACTGAACATAGAACCAACAAGAGACTCATTGATTGAACCTTAAATATGCACAATTCTTGAGTGAAAGGTTTAAGGTACTATGATAAGAACTTACCCATTGTAGCTCTCCATTCTCTCAACAACAATGTTTGCAGACAGCGGCTCGCCTCTCTGCAAGACAGAAAAAGGTTTCAGTATATGGAAAAGTCTGGTTTAGTTTGAGATCCATAGACTTACCAAGAAATAACTAAAATACTCGTTGGAATCAAGAGGCAGGCCATAAGGACTGTTTTTAATGCTAAAGTTGCTATGTCCATGCACCAAACCAAACTTTGAATTCATCTCCATCCCCTTTAGCTCCTCATCACTGCTATCTCTTTTCCAAGGAAGCTTATGACGAGGAACGAGCCACCTAAGGCCTTTTGTCGTCTCAGAGTACTCAACCGGTAGATTAGCTGGTAGCCAGTCCAAGAGTACAAACACTTGAAGGTGTCCAACCATACCCTGACAGATAAAACTTGCTGAAGAACAGTCTCGAGACGAATAAGTTGATTCTTGAGACTGCAATGAGCTTTTAGAGACTTACATGTATGTTCATGGATGGGTCTGATGCAATAGCATTTGTGCTGTGAGAGGCAAGACTGCCTATTGCTCCAAGATTTGCTGAAGAAATGGAGAGAACCGCTGCGGCTAGTGATGTGGTTAAGATCCCCACAGTCATGAATGAGTACAATGCAATTGAAGTAGCTGGAACTGAGTCTGCATAAAAGGTTGTATATCAATTTTACTCATAACTCATTAGTTGTTACTATTAAAATGAGTTAGTAGCAGAAACTCTCATACAATGCTTGACTTCAATCTGATTAGACGCCAAATTTGAATTCCCTGCAACATCAGTCACAACTCCTGCAGGGACAGTGACTGAGACCACATTCTGGGTTTCTGCTGAGATTGTCAATGAGTATAGAGCTCTTGACAGATCCTTAAACCTGTACGAGAAGAAATTGAAATGCGCTGATGTAGCTACTATTCCTTTCATGTGATGTTAATGTTAAATGGCATAGTTTTTGGTTCTTGTTATATGCACCTGCCTTATAAGTTTCCCTCCACTCACTGTCATCATTGATCCCACAAAACCGAAAACTGGCTTTGTGAACTCAACGATCACGTTGATGCTCGACTCCTTTGTTGTGCTTGGCGTGCTGCTACTTAGTCCCACGTTAGGCTTCGTAGAGTCTTGAAGGAGAAAATTAAGGATGACCAATTAGCTTCGTGAGACATGATAGTGACTTCAAGACAAAATGTTTTTGAAACTCACCATAGAGGAATGTGAGTGAGGAAGGAGCTGAAAGAGGAGAGCCTGTCCTCCCAATTACTTGACCCTCCTGAATCTCAACGGTTACGATTTCAGTTTCTGATACATTCATGAGCTACACAACAACAAGAACAACTATAATCATCAGAGTTATGTTAATATACATTGTAACTGTGATTTAAACTTCGATTCTTGAGTTTGGTGCAGACCTTGAAAGCAAAACGACGATTCCCATGCTGAGAAGCTACTAAGTAACCAGAACTGATATGCAATGCTCTCAACACTTGTTCTGTTGAGTTCATAACAGGAATGCTGAAGTCCAAGAAGATTTTCAGGTCATCCAAATCGTTTGTGGCAAAGACAGTTCTTGGGAAGCCGTTTATACCCAGCTCATAGGATGGAGCAGAAGTCCATAAATCTGCAGCCAATGGCCTTCTATCTGAGAGACAGACATAACAAGTCAAAAACATGAATGATGCAGCAACCTTAAAGAAAGGAAACATGGATTATCCCAACAATGCCTCACCGAATCGAATGATTAATATTGACCCATTTGTTCTTGTGAACCCATTTCCAGCCTGGTCTGTGCAAAACTTATCTGCCATTGTAATTATCACGCGTCCGAGCACAATTTCTGAGGATATTGATACATCAAGCCTGTACTTGATGTTAGGCTCAAGCACGCGGAGAGAGGGTACTGAGACATGAGCTGGGCCATTTACTATGACCTGTGAAGGAAAGTTATGGTGTGTCATAACTGAAGCTACCTAATTTAGTTATTGTGGTGAAGACTGAAGAGACATACTTACATCACAGTGTGATGAGTTCACACACTTGAAACCTCCTCCTCTTCCTCTTCCAATGCAAGCTTCACTGAATGTGACATCAATGGCTACTTTCTCAGCATTGGTGTAGTTCCATTGGCTGGAAATTGATGCAGTTGGTGGAATTGTGTCTGGCAGGTTGATAGTTTAAGGTTTTGTGAGACAAGAGATGAGGAACATGAAACATGAACAACATGGAACATGGAATTGTGGGTAGTGGTGCTTTTGGTCTTACCAATGAACCATGAAAATGTGGATGAGCTGCTCTCTCCATCATGGGTTGTGACATTGAGAGCAAAACTGTGCTTGTGGTTTGCTGTTAAGTTCCTCAGCACAATGGCTGCTGGTGAGCATGGTTTCAAGCTCTTGCCATCAATCTGTAGAAGCAAAATCAAGCCAATACTAAAAAGTATTGAAGCTATGGACGAAGTGGCAGAGACCTCATATAATAAGTATAAGGTCACCGAATACAATCCCCATACTGACGGTATTGTTTAATTTATTGCGCCCAAAAAAGTGTCATTACTAGAAAGAGCACATCTCAATTTCAAGCAACATGTTATTCTCGCCTTCATTGAGATCATGCTCGCACTTTTTTAATATATCGTTTTTTTGCTGATAAAAGAAAGGAGCGTACGTCTCATATTCACATCTATAAGATGTGGAAGCCCCCAAAAACATTATAAAGTGGTGACGGTATCTACATCTTTTCAAATGGACTGTGTGTCAGTGAATTATTACCTGGCAATAAAAAGAGCAGTGACCATTGTTGGTGCATGCAGTGGAGCCATTGATGCTTGTGAGTGAGTACTTGAAAACTGCAGAAGAGGACTTTGATCTTAGAGGAGGAGCTTTAAGGATATGAACCACAAGGGTTGAGTCAACAGAGGCAAAGAGCAACCGTGAAGAAACAATGAGTGTGGTAGAAACATAAAGGTGAAGCAAGTTGAGAAGACCCATTAGAGGAAGTGGTGCCATATACTTCACATTGATCTTAAATGTGAAGAAGGAGAAGAAGAGGGAGAGAGGAGATGGAGAAGAAATGGTTAAGACAAGGGAGGGAAGGAGACAACTACCCACAACTGTTGTTGACAGTGTCATAACTGCTTGATTAAATGGGACAGCTCAAACTCTGTATCTGAATTCAGCTCTCATTTATTGTGTCATGTCTGTTGGATTTATGGGGGAACAGGAGTCTTTCATGTTGTCTCAACTTTATAAATTTGAAATTTTGGCATGTTTTTTTTCAAATAATTATTTATTTATTTTGTTATTGAAGTTCACAAATAGAGGTGTCAAATCACAAATTATTTTTAAATCGAGACTGAGTATTTATAATTCGATTAGGTGAAGTAGGGATAACAAAAAAATTCGAACCTGACGAATACCCGATGCACCCGCCCCGATCAGAACAGGGAAACCCCAAAAACCATCGGGTACGGATTTAGGTTTTTGGATGGGTTTTTTGAGCGGGTGTGAGGCGGCATATCCCCACCCGACCCGCACCCGATACCATTTTTAAAAATATATTATATATTTTTTAATTTTTATACTTCTAACCAAGATCGGTATAACCATTCTACGCATCCTTGCCATCCGGTTTGCCGCCAATTAGGTAATGAAGGGTTTTTGTGTGACTGCATTTGGGGGTAAGAGACATGAATTTTATGGTTTTGGTTGGTGATGAAAAGAGAGTAACATGTTATTGTCTGTAAAACCCATTTCATCTCATGCATGAAGATGTTGTACTGATTCATGAATCAGAGTCTCAGATGAATTATTGTGATTAGTGTTTGATTTTGTGTTTTCAATCTGTGCCGAAAACACGTGTTTGGTTGGTTCAGATGGAAAAAGGTCACTATGTTTTTGTCCCTGAAACCCGATTCATCATTGATGATTTAAATGCATTTTTGGGTCGGGTTTTGGGAAATTTCAGTACCCATCAGGTATTGAACGGGTTGAATACCATGGGCCAGGTACCTCAAGAACAGGGTTAGGGAAATCCATGAAAAAATTGAGGTCGGTCAATCCCGCCCCAAAATGCCATTCTTATTCACAAATCATTAATACCTCTCAGGTATTGTAGGAGAGAACAAGGGTACTCCAACCTCATGCACTCAAAAAAATAATAATCATCAACAAGAAATCTTATTCTTATATTCTAAACCAATTTTCTAAAAAACAATAGGAGCTGGTCAGGGTCTTTTAAAGACTAATAAAAAATTAATTGGAAATTAATCCGAAAATTAATAAAAAATTCAAGAATTAATTGAGAATTAACAAAAGATTAATTGTGGACTAGGGGTTAATCCGGAACAAATCGAACAAATCGGAGAATTTAAGAATACTATTCTAAACCCTCTCCTAACCCAACTCTTAAAAGATTCGTGAGTTCTCATACGAGACCGTGATCATCTCAACCGACCAAATCAACCTCTCAAAGAGATCATAAAAGATCTCTCGAGATTGTGATCGTCTTGACCAACCAGATCAACCCTAGTGGGTCTCATAAACAGACATCCATATAATCCAACTTTGAATGTTAGTAACTGTTAAAGTATGGTTTTTGTACACTGTTTTCCAATTAGCAAAACACAATCGGCAAAAGCAAATTAAGCAATGATGTGCTCTCTCGGAAAATTGAATACTTCGTATAGAAAATATATCCGACTTATTTATAAGTTTACACTGGTGAAGCATAGGTCAAAAATTAACCTAATGCATGGTGGATCACACAATTTCTGAGGGATGCTCATAATCCAGATACTCCCATATATGCATGCAGACCAAGTGCTTTAATTATCGGGGCGGTGGCGGTGGAGGTACGTTTGATTTTGCTAATCCAACCCATGCAACGATACCAACAGCGAGGATTACCCATCCCAATATATCATATGTGAGATCACTGGTTTTCTTTTTCTTGGTTGGAGTCTGATACAGACAAGATGAAAATATATCAGTAAGTATGGTATAGCTTAACTTAGCTATGCCCTAATTAGTTGAGAACGTAAATTTAGGCCATCAAAAGCGTAAAATAATTGCTTAACACTAGAAATAGATAAAAATAAGAAAAGGGATGTTCTATCTAGCCTTCTAGGTCTGGTGTAGGTAAAAGACATCCCGACATATTTCTGGAAGAACAAAGAGGGAAATGAAGGTAAGTGTCGGCGCAGATTGCAGGTAGCTGCAAATTAGTGAAGTTGTACTAACTCTCAGCCTACCGTTAAAATACATACACAAATTACTCAATAATATACCAATAAACATACAGCCTTCAGATTATGTGGTCATCTATTGTAAGGCAAAGGAGTATATGGATAATGCAAAAGTAAACAATGAAAAAATATACAGAAACGGGAAATAAATGAAAGAGGAAGCAACGAGAGTGTTGGAGATCACCTTTGCTGTTGATGAAGATGCAGGTGCAGAAATCTCCATTGCCTGTTGGCCAAAACCATGCTTATGAAGCTCCTGGTGCAATTCAGGGGCCTGCATATACAGCAATTAGTCATGTCCACCATATTAAGAAGCAAAAGCAATCAATATAACGTGGTTTAGAATCCATCTACATTCTTTCAATGACAAATTAAGAAATCTGCAAAACGATGGTAAGGAACTAGAGAACGGTTGCTTGAGCCATGGCTAACATTATATGGAGCTTATGTTTTGTTCTTATAAGTTTGCAGATATTAGCATTCCCTTACTCAAAACCAAAGTAGAAATGTCTACATACAAAACCACATGCAATCACATTCCAAACATTTCTATGAATATTATACTTTTCAAGAATTAGTTTTTGGCATGTCAAACCTCAAGCAGTATATTCCGCAACTAACAGTTGAGAACATTACATTTGAGGTTGTTACCGATTCAAGCACGTTAACAAAAGTTTATCTTAAGTCAATGCAATAACAACGTTCCAAACAATACCAACCAATAAGTACACTTTCTTATTATGCCATTAAGGAAATTATAACTAACTAACAAATAAGTAATAAACCGTATGCAGGACCAAACGGATCTTTGAGTTGACTGCATTAATATTTCATGCGACATAGCAACTTGCAGCTTGTCTTGAAAGGTGTTCTTGTATATAATGCCAACAACTAACCCATTAGCAGTACTGATCCATGTTAGAGGATTACCTTAGCAGCAAGGTCCATGGATTTGAGATAAAGTTCATTTCCTGGCTCCTACAAGAAAACAAAATAGAGAAGTAACAGAATAAGGGTACGAGAAGATGCCTGCATCGATTAGATGTTTATGAGAAAATAAAAGTGTACCTCCTCAACAGCCCGTTGAAAATAGCGAGCCGCCTTATTGAAGTAATCATTAGCCTGGTCCAAGTCTGGCGTCAAAAACGCATGAGACGTATGAGCATTCCCTAAACACCAAATGGCCTCGTGTTTCTTTGGATTGACCAACAATGCCTCCTCCAACTTTGAAACGGCATCTGCATGGTTACATCGAGGCAATGAATTTGACAACCAAAGATAATGTAACAATAAAATAACTCAAACTTTGAAACGGCATTCCAAATATTAACATGCATTAGCATAAATATTACCATACACTTCTCGATTCTCTCATTAATATACACCAAAATAACTCAATAACCTTTTGATTTGATCTACCCACATTAGCAATGCTCAATATAATTCTTAATATCACGGGCAATTTCGTCATTTTTGTACAAATACACACATTTCGCACAAAAAGTCAAAGTTCAGCACCTTTTTGCCATTAACAAAGTACACAACATCATCTTGCAAAAGTGTGATAGTATAGGGCATGTTTTTGCCATTTTCCCTTGATATTACTATACAATTTTCCATTATTTCATTCATATACACCAAAATAACTCAAAAACCTTTCGACTTGATCTACCCGCATCAACAATGCCCAATTACACCAATTGTAGAAATGAACCGCCAGTAGAAACACATAAAATACCTTCAATCATCTTCTTAGACTCAGCTGGTGCATCCTGAAACTGAGACAGCTCTAACAGAGCTCCTCCCCATCTTGTCAAATTCTGCCATTACCAAAAAGTACACATAAAATCACTTCAACATCATTGCAACTTTACAATTCATCCATTTCCGTAACTGAACAAAACAATCAGGATAAAGAAATGTACACAAAATGTCCATCTAAATTGTTAACAAATCACAGAAAATTTCACAGATTCCGAATTCAAACCACGTTTCCAACTATTTCTCAGCAACCAAACATACAATTAATAAAAAAATCTAAAAAATTTTTTAAAAAAATGAATCGAAGTGGAGAGACGAACCTCGGCATCGCGAGGGTCCTGGGCGTAGGTCTCTTCGGCGGATTTGCGAGCGTGCTCGAAGAACAAGAGGCGATCGAGATCGGAGGACAAGTCCATGGTCGCTGCTCTGTTCTAGGGTTTCGGTTCCACCGTACGGACTCGAGACGGTAGTGAAAGAGTCTGAGCTGAGCTCAAAAGGGACTGTGGTGAAGGTTTCACTGTTGTTTTCTTCTCGGACCCTTCAGTGGCATAACTGTAATTCCCTCCCGATCTGTTCGGTAACCCATTGCACTCGGAATGTCTTCATTTTCAACATGAAATGGCCCAATACATTACTGGCCCAATAGCTTTATAGTTGGTCCAATAACAACCAATTTGACAAGATATTTATAGTAAAACAAAAAAAAAATATTTTCTCAAACAAACATTTATGGGTAGGTAATAAAATTGTAACTGCATTCTCCTACAATTCATGCTTTGAATACAAATCTATAAACCATTAGGGTTGTTCATGGTCGGCTAACCGAATCAAAGGGTTCAAAGTCTAATGAAAACGAGAATGTTGGTTTTAAAATTTATGAAACCATAACTAAAACCAATTGTAACTAAATGGCCGGTTTTTAACCGACTTGAAAGTGGATCGGATTTTTTGTTTAATTAGAACAATTCATATTTTATGGGTTTGACATTTGGGTTGATTTTAAGTTAAATTTTTTTTTTCGTATTTTATTTTACCACCCATATTCTACTCTATCTTTTCTCGTTCCATCTGTGACCGTGAACATGAACTCAAGCCAAATAACGAGCAGGCTTCTTAAGCCGCAATCTCTTTCTTCTCGAATCCATATTCATCGAGGAGATGGATGCGGTATGATGGTTAGAATATGATAGAGATGAAGGTTGTGAATTGTGATGAGATTCATTGAATCGATTTAGAGAACATTTATATAATGATCATAAGACGGTGTGAAGACGATTATAGAAAAATGAAAGAAACTCTTTCCTACTTGCATGTAAATTCGTATAATTCCTAATGTAAGATGTATCAGAGATTGAAGGTATGAAATTGAAATATGTGTAAGCGCAGAGCTTTTGTTTTGCGTTGAAACGATGTCGTATGTGAGAGTGAAGAATGATGCGTGGATGGTTGTGTGCGCGACATGTTGTAAGTATAAGTTAGTTTCAGTTTCTAAAGTTAATGAACGATTTTTAATAATATGAACCATATCCGAGTCAAAATTGATTGGTTCACTTCAAAATAAAACTATAACCTAATCATAATTCATGATTTTTGGTTTTTTGAGTTTGATTCGGTCCAGTTTTTAGTTTAGTTGAAGGTTTTTGGTTAAAATGGACACCCTTCCGAACCATTTACTAAAACCCTATTTTATTATACGAATAATTTAATTTACAAAGAGCAATTTGGACAATAGATTGGATGATTTCAATCGAAACAATTGATTTCACAATGTCGATTTCAATTTATTTTTGAAACATGTTTCATTTTTTCGAGTATCATCGTGATTTCACGATTTTCAGCTTTTTTATGAAACACGCTTCATTTTTCTGCATCGTAAAGAGATGCTAAACCGGTTGTAACGAGGGGCCCGGGTGTTACTCGTTCCCGACTATAACTAGGGACTCGGGTTCAATACTATACCCTATGGGTGAACCCTATTGGAAGAGAGGTGTAACGAGTGTCTCATGTTTCATGCTATACCCTATGGGTGAATCCTGTTGGAGAAGAGGTGTAACGAGATGCTAAACCAACTTTATGGAACTCGATACCCTCATTATAAATTTCATAATAAATAAAACAAATTTCAGAAAAATGAAATAAGTTTCAAAATAAGAGATGTGTGTAAAGGCAGCAATACCACCGCACACGTGTCAAAAGATCAAAATAAAATCAAAATCTACAAATATACGTTGTGCCGTCACCAAAATCTCTATCATAAATGTCTTGTCGCGCGGGCGAAAAATGATTAGAAAGTTTATGTTTGAAGCATGAGTTTTTAGCTAAACACAACCCAAAACTGTAAACCTTATATGACTATGTTAGGAATACAGAGAAATCAGGGCCGACTCTAAAGTTGGTGGGGGGTTTAAAACGAGTTATTCGATAGAGGTCTTTCTTTATCTGAATTTAGTGTTGATGTTATTCTATTAATTTTTTTCTAAAATTATTGATGTGTTTAATCAATTGTTAGCTTCATTATCAACATTATTTTAACTAATGATAGGACTCTTGTGAAATCTAATTTAAAACTTCGATCTCACAAACACTATCATAAAATGCATTTCTAGAAATGACAAAAAAATTTGAACCCGACAGATACATGATGAACCCGACCCGGTTGGAACGGGTGAAACTCAAATATTTGTGGGTTTGAATTTATGAACAGGTGTGGGTCAACATGAGCCCAATCCGATTTCGACTTGCACCCATGTGAATTTAATTTTTTTTATATATACTAATATTATAATTTATTAGTTTTTTTTATAAAAAGTGAAAAACCTAAATTCTAATTACCCATTCATTCACGAATAAAATTAATATAATATTTATATCCTTTTTTGCTTGTACTG
The DNA here is from genome assembly GCA_036897365.1 of Geranium brycei. Classification (NCBI taxonomy): domain Eukaryota; kingdom Viridiplantae; phylum Streptophyta; class Magnoliopsida; order Geraniales; family Geraniaceae; genus Geranium; species Geranium brycei. The sequence goes on along the minus strand of JAYMTP010001223.1, from coordinate 11,052 downwards.
TACAAAAATTTGTTGATTAAATTTATATTTTATTTCTCAAGTCTGATTTCAGGTTTTGGAGAAAATATGTACCCGACGGATTTCCCACGGTCGGACACTCTGCTCACGGTGAACAAATATCGCGTTTAATTCAATTTGTACCCGTTTGAATATCGCGGTTTTGACTAAACCCGTCCTACCCATTGTCATTCCTATTCGCAAAATAAGGATTGACCCTTTATCTTGTTAATTAAATTAAAGTGAGAGGGCGCTTCTGTTGATGTTGATGCCGCAACCTTATGTAACTCTACAACTAATTCCACCAAATTCCACAAAAAATATATATACAATCATCATGTGAAGATGACTATAATTTGAGAACTATTTAAAAAAAAACTGGTCTGCAGTTCACAGTACAGCAAAGGATATGCTTGGTATATTTTGATTAGAGAGCAACACGTTGGATAATTAATCAAGTTACGGACTTAAGTGCCCAATTGGAACCATAGATATTTTTTAAATTTTATTATAAAAATAGCAACTTTATTCAACCAAAAATATCCTTCATAAATATAGACCCACCAGCTCATATGAAACCCCATTATGTCTCTTCATTCCGACATCAATGCAAAATTAATATCTCATATCTAAACTATATAGGTATATTAGTTAATGAGCATTTTAAAATTCTCATATGTCATTTTAAATTTTTTACTGTGGATAAAATGGATATAATCTTGCACACATATCTTATAGTTTTTTTACCTATAATTTTGTCCTGATTAGCAGATAAAAAAAACTTTAGTAATTTTAACAAAAATTTATGTAAAATAATAAAAACACCATCTAATATTGAACAGACATTGAAGAACATTTTGGATAATTTATATCAAAAATTAGGTAAGATTTAACTACTATTTTTCTATTTATAATAAAATTTAAGTTGAAGTGCAGTTAAAAAAAGTTAAATTTTTGTAGGTAGAATATAATGAAAATTAAATGTAATTGTGGTATATTTATTTTCAAAATAGGAAGAGACGTTGGTTTTTTTCACAACATTTTAATATCACATTTAAACAACTACCCAATAAAACTATGCCACGTGGACACATGAATGAGATCTGGCACTGGCCGAGACAGAGGGACAGGAACAGACTCGCAGACGAACTGAGCTCGAAAACTCAGAAGAGTCCTAAATAAAGGTCAGCAAATTCATAACCTGGCACAGCCACTGGCTCTGGCTCTGTCACTGACTCACCCGTGGCTCAGGCATGGCGCGACGTCGTTTCATTACCCTCATAAAAACAGATCCAACGGTCCACATTCTAATCTCACCGACATCTCCCAGTCCGGCCCCACCCCCTCACATCCCCCGACACGTGGCAAGATCCCCGACCACACGAAAACCCGCACCCCCACTCGCACCCGTAGTGCGTGCGAGTAGCTATGAAACAGCAACTCCGAGGAGCTTCACTGATTTTAAAGTATTGTAGCTCACGCGGAGAGCTAGCGCGTGGAGGCGCACGCTCGCTATCCGAGCTGTGACAGCACTACCAAACAAACGAAATTCAAAATCGAAGTGGCAAGGGTCTGTTATTAGTGGATCTAATTAGGGGTATTTTGGGGATGTTGATGTGCTATAAGTAAGGAAAAAAATCCACCACGGAGCTCCTCTGTGTCGTGTCATTTGGGTCTCCCCTAAGCCAGAGCAGCAGATAAAGGTGCGTTCGCTTCTCTCTCTCTCTTGTTCTTCGTCTGGATCCACAAATCTAGGGTTTCAGACGATAATCTCTCAGATCAGAGCTTTACTTGTCTTCGTATTCATTTATTTCTCTGCCTTGTTATTGTGTATCGTGTGCTAGCTCACTGTGAGTCCAATTTGGGTTTTACTTGTTTCTGTTGCTTCACTCGGCCTAGCTCAAGCTCACTGTGAGTGCTGGGTTTTTTTCTTTCTGATTCTTTGTTTGGATTGATGACGGAGCTGAGGTTTAGAGTAATCGATTTGTTTTTTTGGTAAATTTTTTGTGTATAGTTTCCATGGTTGAATTATATTTATTTCCATGCCAATTGATATGGGATTTTAAGAAATGGGATATGTTTGAATATGAATTTTGTAGCCTTACAAAAATTGGTTGGGTTCGTGAGAGATGGAGTATGTAACTGTGAATGCGATATTTTTCTTTGATTTTGGGGTTTTTGGGTTATCATATTGATTAGCTTCCGGTGGGAATGTAATTTTTTTTTATAGAGAAGGTAGTTTTTGATGTGGGTGTTGGCTTTTTGTGTTCTGGTTTGGTTTGTATTTGGTAAGAATTTATTTTGATGGGCTTTAGGGATCACTTCAAAAGGAGTCAGAGTGTTGGTTTAGACAATTTTTTTTGTTAATTTCTGTTTGTAAAATATCATGGAAGATGGTCAATACAAGGGACAGGGGAATGGACCTCAATCTGGCTGGAAGCATAAGTTCTTCAGTTATTGGTTTAGTTACACCTGCTCCATTAGGACCGTATCATGAGGTATTTGGTTACAAGTAGATAATGGCTTACCTGTCTGTGTGCAACTGGGATTGCTCTCATCACTGTTTAAGCTTCATTAATGTTTCCTTGTTTTGAACATTTCGTTATTCTGCAAGTCCGTGTAAATATCTGCAGCCTTACATTTAATGTTTCCGTGTACATTTTTATGAACAAGGGGAGTGAACTCACTTTAAGGGAATAGTTTATTTTGACTAATTAGTTTAGCTGGGTATTTTGTTGAACAAGGGGATTCAACTTTCAAGTCCTTCTGTTCTTTTTTCCTTAATCATGTTCAACAATACTAATAATCTTTTTCTTGTATAATTGTATTTTTTTTGCCTCATATTTCCATGTATTTATTTTATTCGACACGGTCACTAGAAATTCTTTCTTTATTGACATCAGACTTTGCAAGATGGAAAACATGAACAGCTTTTGGCAATTGGGTGATGAGCTTCGTGGACAATCAAAAGTTGGGGAGGATCAGAAATGGTTAATGGCTGCTTCTAGATTAGCTGATCAACCAAGGTTAAAGGGAGAGCGCATGAATAACCTTGATCTCTCCAAGGGCCCAGCTGACATCAGACCAAGGGACAAATTTGGGTTCCAGGAAGACAACAAGTTTGACATCCTTAACTTCAACATGCTGAATTTGGATTCCAAGATGGCTGAAAATGTGAGCAAGAGTTCGTTCAGGAATGGTATTTACAATATGCATGCACTTTACCCAAAAAACAATGCAGCTGCTTTGGGAAATCTTTCTGGCGCCAAGTATGTCAGTAACAATCAGAGCAACAAAGAGGCAAACAACAATGATAATTTGAGCTCCAATGCTGTTGACAAAAGGTTCAAGACTTTGCCTGCAGCTGAGACTCTCCCACGAAATGAGGTGCTTGGAGGATACATCTTTGTGTGTAACAATGACACAATGCAGGAAGATTTGAAGCGCCAGCTATTTGGTAAGTTTTATTTTCCTCCCTGTCCCTTAACGGGCAGTTGAACAAAATGATATATCTAGTTGAAAAGGGTTTGAACTCTATGCTTATAAGATGTTGGGGGAATGCCTTCCAATAATAAAATAAATCTGTATATTTACCCCTTGGCGAGGCAAGTGACTTTATTGTATTTGTAATCAGTAGTTGAATGGACTAATAGCTTGATCAGTACCTAAGTGCTTTCTTTAGCAGCAATCAGAAACTGAAATTATGATATGCACCTTTATTGGAATCTCTCAAACACTTCAATGGGAAAACTGGCAGTTGCACTCAGTTCGTGATATACTTTTGTAGCTAATATATATTGTAATATTTCTTATCTTCATTCTGTAGGATTACCACCAAGGTATCGGGATTCTGTACGGGCAATAACTCCAGGCTTACCCCTGTTCCTTTATAACTATACAACTCACCAGTTGCATGGAATTTTTGAGGTATACTAGCAAACTACTCAATTACTACTACTCTCAGCAATCGTTTAGGCATTAGGCATATAATGAGCCACTCTGATGTGCCAGTCTTCTTTCATTTAGGTGTATCCGTAATTATTTGAAAACAAAGTGTGGTTCAAGTGGAACATTCTACAAATAGTGACTAACGACTGCTTTTATGAAGAAGAATAAATATCGAGTTAGCTATTTAGTCTATATTTTTACTCACGGACTTCCTTAATGGAATTATAGCATGAACTCTTTTGTGGCGTTGCAAATTTGTGCTTGGAAAAATCTTGTCTCCCTTACCAAAAACTGGCCAATATGGTTTTCACTAAAAATGAACTTGTTAATAAGTACCAAACATATTAGCAAGGTTGTTTTTATGCGTTTGAGAAGATTACCACATTTCATTCTTCCTCATCTAAATGAATCTTATTGTCTTAACCTATATAATAGACAAACAAGCTGTTTAAGGGTTGTGAATGCTACTGTTGGTCGGTAGAAATGTGGCAATGTCCGGAATTGAGCTTCTGTGATTTATTATCGACTCATGTGTTTGTGCTTATCAAGTTGTTTTTCTTCAGGCATCAACCTTTGGGGGTTCTAACATTGACCCTACTGCTTGGGAAGATAAAAAGTGTAAAGGAGAGTCGAGGTTCCCTGCTCAGGTATGATATAGATTATGGAGGAATTTGGGTAGCTCTGTATCTATAAAATTTCTGGCATTCAACTTATGTGGCTAATATGTTTATTTCCCCCTCTTCTATTAGGTGAGGATTCGGGTGAGGAAAATCTGCAAGGCATTGGAAGAAGATTCCTTTAGGCCAGTCCTGCACCACTATGATGGCCCCAAGTTTCGCCTAGAGCTCTCAGTTCCAGAGGTATCCCCGAGCTGTGTGGTTGCCGAGTTACATTATTGTATACATGGCCCCAAATGAGTTTATGCTTGGTTTTGATGGTATCTGATAAATAAACCTGACATTTGGTTGGTGTTAACGCAGACCCTGGACTTATTGGACCTATGCGAACAAGCAGGCACTGCTGTGTAAGGCAATGGTTGTTGTAGTAGACAGTGAATCTGGTAAAGGCACGGAAGCATGGCAGCTGGCTACTTAAACTGATTTTCCATAAAGCGCAAGCTTGGGAGGTAAAAGTATAGTTGGGTGGGTCTTCTTGAGAAGTGTCGGGAAGACATGCGAGCGTGATGGTTGGAGCCTGTCTAATAAATATACATTTGTGTGTCGTCTTGTTAAGTGAGTCGCTGCGACATGTTTTATAGTACTATAATCTTATAGGTAATCGAGATCCTTGTAGCTCAAGGCCTTGCCGTGCTTCTGTTTTGCATGTAAACTACGTTCTCGACAATTTTCATGTATTATATTGGCTTGGTGAAAAATGGGAACACCAATTGTGCTTATCTGCAGTGTTTTGAAAATTTCCTATATGTTCAATTAGTCCTTAATAAATCTTCTTTTAATTTAATTAATTTTCAATTAATTCTTAAAAGACTCTTTCCATACCAACGCTTACGGCTTTCTGCAACACAAGGTTTGGTCGAAAAATCACAGTTTTAAGGTAAATTTAATAAAATTCTAACAGTTTAAGGTCAATTTAAAATCTTTAATTGTCAGGTGATTAGTTTTCTAATTATTTATCAATTAATTTTTCATTAGTTTCATTCGGCTCTATCCATGACTGATGCTTGTATATTTTCTTAGAATATTGATCTTGACGTTGAAGTATATGTATGAAATAGGGACAATTGGACAACAAATGAATTGAAAATATCTTCGGTTCGGTTCGAAACAGGACAGAAAATACATAGATGGCCTCGTGCTCTTGCCTCAAGAAAAATAGAGGATGATCATGAGACGACGTGTCGTTAGTTGTACCTTAACTACTGGGCACAAACAAACGAGTCCAAATTAAAAAAAATAAAATCGCAGAAGTCAAGAAAATGAAATGGCGCGAATTAGGAACCACAAGGACGGTTGTGGACGCAATTAGTACAAGAAGAAGAAGAAAAATAAAATAAAATCAAGCATCGATCGGCTCGTGGCGTCACCGATGATTTCACCGAAAGCGAAGCTCCTGAATCCAGATTCCACAGAGCATACAGATCCCAGACGCTAACATACGCCTCTCTCTCTCTCTCTCAGCTAAGCTTCTTCTTGCTTGGTCCAGTAATGGCTTGCGTTCCTCTCGTCTCTCGCTGCAGCGTCCACCAGAACCCTAAGTCTTCGAATCATTTCGGGGCCGTCGGAGCCAGGTCTCGATGGGGCTCGGTTGCGGTTCCGGCGATGAACAAGGGACGGAGAATTAGGGTTTCGATTTGCAGAGCTGAGGGCGTCGTGTTCCGCAATCTCGACGCCGATGATTTCAGGCATCCACTTGATAAGCAGGTCTGCGAGAGAAATTTTGTTTGTTTTTATGACGAATCTGAACAAATTCTTGTGTTGTGAGCTCCGATTTTGCGTATGATTAGAGGAGGACGATGATGATGAGATTTTGGATGATAATTTAGTCATGAAAGCTTAGTAGCAGTTTCTGCAACATCTAATACTTTGTTTTTTTGGTTTGACTAGAATACACTTATTTTGAGGGCGATTCCAGGTTTGAATCAACTTGGGAAGGCTTTACTAGGTAATTCACATATACATATAGTGTTAGTATTTGCCTATCATGAATCATTCAGCTGTTTCTCACCATATTACTTTCTCCTGATGATTTGGTTACTGTTGATTCTTGTTTAGTGAGTGATAAACGATGGAATTCTGTTGATTTTGTCCATGGTTGATGATTTGATATCATTCTTATGGTATTTGTGTGTGTTTAGAAGCTTGTTTAGTTTTAGGATTCAGTGTTTGGTTGTGAAAATATTCTAATAGCATTCCTGGCAGCACTGCATAGAATATCTCTCTCGCGAGTTTAGTCGACGTTGAAGAAGGGCCATACCAAAGTAACAAGGTTAATTTTTATTTGTGGATCCTGACTCGATTTGTCAAGCCCGATTTCATAAAATTGATAGTTGAGGAAGTACTGATTATCCAGGCTTACCAATTACACATGTGACTTGATCTGTTCTCTGCTAATGAATACTGGCAATGGCATAGTGAGTGAACTAGTTGAGGCTAAAATATAAATTTTTCTTACATGCTAGTCCTGAAATGATTTCAATAGCGTTGCATATGTTATATCTTAAACTTATGTGGTTTCTCTAAGTTGCCTCATAGATTTGACTTATGTGAAAATTTTAAGGTCATAATATAATACCCATATATTCTTGTTGGTACATCTCTGCTTACTCTATGCTTCACACAATTTCCTCTTCTTCAATATCGATATGTTCATTTTTAGGCTTCTTTATTCCAGGAGCTAGCGTGTCGGTGTCTCTTTTCCGAAGATAATTTATTCTTGCTCACTCTGAATGTATAATCGCAGGAACCATTTCAGAGCAGGTTATGCTTCTTGAGAACATAGGAACATCAGTTCTCGTGTCCCAAAATCAGGTGCGACACTTATACTTATGTGCTAAACAGATTGATGATATGGTCCATATTGATCCCTAGTATTTATCCACTTTAATGATTGTCATTTAAGATAGTTTTTATATTCGTGAATTAATGACTGAAAAGGAAAACCGTGTTTTCACCTTCTCACCCTGTTGTTCTGTCCTCAGCTATCTGAGCTTCATGAATTAATGGTTGAGGCTGCGGAGATACTGAACATTGAGGCTCCTGATCTGTATGTCCGTCAAAGTCCAGTGCCAAATGCATATACTTTGGCTATTAGTGGTAAAAAGCCATTCGTTGTTGTTCACACTAGCCTTGTGGAGCTTTTGACACGGAAGGAGTTGCAGGTATTTGACTTGTTTTTATAGTATGAACATATCTGTTACAAGTATTTTCCCATGATTTCAGTTATTCCCTTATATTTGCATTTTAAATATATTCTCAGGTAACATAATAATGACTCTTTTATAAAAAACATTGTTTTTTTTTCTGAACCTATTATTTTATGATGTTTTAGAGGTAGAAATGCATTAACCTTTTCCATTGAATCTACAAATAGGCTGTCTTGGCTCACGAGTTAGGTCACCTGAAATGTGACCATGGTGTATGGCTTACATTTGCAAACATTGTGACCCTTGGTGCTTATACAGTACCTGGTATGTATTCTGGTGTACTTTCTCATTACTATTTCGAAGTTAAATGTTCAATATCCCAACATTTATAGCTTTACAAGTGCATTGAGACAAAGGACTCAAAATTGTATGGTTTGTAAGCAAGAACGTCCAGACTTTTGAGACAGATGATAATTAGACCATGATATTGACAGGGCTCGGTGAAATGATAGCTCAGAGTTTAGAAGAACAATTGTTCCGTTGGATTCGAGCTGCTGAGCTAACTTGTGATCGTGCAGCACTTTTAGTTGCTCAGGATCCCAAGGTATATAACATTAAGTTCTCAAGTATGGTTGATTTGTGATTTATTTATTTCTCTTAGTGCATCTATTTGTTCCCCTGACAATAATTGCTCTTACAAAAAGGTGGTCATGTCCGTTCTGATGAAATTAGCCGGGGGCTGCCCATCTTTGGCTGACCAACTCAATGTGGATGCGTTCTTGGAACAAGCTCGCTCTTATGACAAAGCTTCTTCAAGCCCAGTTGGGTGGTATATAAGGTGAGCAACATGTATGATCTTTCCAGAAAAGTAGAAGCACTGACTTCTGTATCGATGCCTAATAAACTTATTCCATTCAGAAATGCTCAAACAAGACAGCTTTCACATCCTCTGCCTGTACTACGTGCTCGTGAGATTGATGAGTGGTCGAGAAGTCAAGATTATAGATCCCTTATAAGTCGGGCAATGAAAACCAGCTCTGTAAAATCAACTTAGCCTTTTCCCGCCGATTGCGTCCAACATAAGTCGAAAGAAACTTCAGGATTGAGGTACGTTCTTCAAACTTTTTTCTGTTGTAGATTTTGCTTGCATGCGTCACAAAATGTTAATGCCTGGCTACTTGATGGCTTGACCTGGGACTTGAATACCCAACTGAAACAATCTATTGAATCTAATGTTTCTTCTTTTGCTTAAAACGTTGGCTGGTATTGGAAGTCATTGTGCTAGCTTATCACAATGCCCTCATTATGTTTATAATTCTGTTCTTATTTTATGTGCCAGACATGAAAATGCATTGGAGCACACGTGCGTTAAGGACACAATCTCCAAAGATATTATAATACTCGTTTCAGGTCAGACATATTTGTTTTTTTGCCTTCCAATTGCTGTAAATCTAGAAAAGAAAGTGATACATTGAGCTAGTTTTCTTGATCCATACTATTAAACATTATAGACGACTAGATTCAGGAAGCACATACCATTTTACCATTCTTGTTGAATCAAAATGTTGTATAGCCACAGAATATTGTCATGTAAATTGAAAGTCTTATTTAGTTGATTCTTCAAAAGCATCAACATGCAAATTATTGTAGTTCCGTTGAAGCTTATACGCCACAGGCTTTGATAGAACTCGTAAACGGTCAGAGGACCGAGGTTTCTTGTCACAGTTCTTCCTTGTCTCTTATGTATGTGTTGTTGACTGAATAATCTCTATTTTTGTTTAATCATTGGTTTGGATTGTCAAATGCTTATGCTTGTTTCTTAAGTAACATGTAGGTGACATGAAACGTTTTTTCCTCCCCACAAGCAATATGGTAAAAAACGTTAGGCGCTAGTCGGGTGAAGAGTGCCTTTTGGGGAAAAAAATCGGATTAAAGAAATAATTGGACAAATCAGAGATTTGTACATACAAATCAGAGATTTGTACATACAAATCAGATTAATTGCACTTAATATAACGCGTTTTCTAACTTATTACACTTATTATTGAAAATTTATTTTCAGTTCAGTTAATTACATTTTTTTTACAGATTGCTCTAACAACGTTAAAAGTTGGAGGGAAATTTTTAAAGAATGTAAAAAGTGTAAATTACTCTTAATTATTTATCAAATTGTCAAATCCTCGACATTTTAATCTCTCTCTTATTAAATCTCTAAATTTTAGCTCTCCCGTCAATTTATCACTCTCCATTTTACTGACCATCCCAGTAACCCCCAAAATATCACCGGACCATTCAAGATCAATGGAGTGCCCTTGAGAAGTGAATCAATCTTATGTCATTGGAACGTCCACTTAGGTTGACATATCAAGATTTACTGTGGATAAAATTGATGACAAATACTTTGCAGAGAATAAGAGTTGTGTTTTTGAAGCAACTTTCTTCAATGTTGCTTCTTGTCACTAAACCATTCAAACCCTCAAATGGAGCGAACGAACCAGCGAGCCTCGCCCGACCCGCGTTGCAGATGCCTCTCCCATCGGCTGATGCTCCAGCAAGAACATCAATGCCTCTCCCATCAACTATATACTACTCACAATTTTATTATGATCACTTTTATGACTTACTATACCTACTTAGAAAAAGTCTCTCCCAACTCACCTAAATTTTAATTTGTTAAAATATCATGCCGAGCTCGAATCCTAATTTCAAGCCATGGAGTGAGCACGGCTATCACAGGGTCAAGCTCAACTAGTAATTGAGTTTGTGTTGTTAACTTCATAAAAAATAGCCCAAAATGTAAGTATGCACCATTTTAATTTTGTAAAATGTGTATGTTGATATAAAATGAATTACAACATTTGAAAGAAATAGAGTAAATAATAATATTATTAATATTGATTCTTGTGTGTATTATAAGGGATGCACTCCTTGCAAATACTCTATACAAATATAGGAATATATTACATCCATGGATGTATATAATTAATGGTTCAGATTCATCCTAATTCCATAAGTTAATTAAATCAATAAAACATTATAAGGGCAACATTGACATTTCATTCCATGATTTGAATGAAATGTTGTATTTTGTAATTGTGAATGGTTGAATGTGAATCGTTTTTATATTATTTGGTATCACTCTCGTCACTATTTTTTTTATTAAACTATGACACTTTAACCTGATAAAATCATGAAACTTAGGCTATGAAACTATGATATTAACCAAATAGAACCATGAAAAATCATAACATTAATCAAATGGAACCATGGAAAACCATGACATT
>JAYMTP010001222.1:0-25419 GCA_036897365.1 Geranium brycei | reverse complement strand
TTTTTTTTTTGATCGTCAATAATTGAAGACATCCTATACTAGCATGTACCAAGATTCGAACTAAGGACCTCACATGTGTTAAGTGAGCTCCTTACCACTTGGCCCAACTTGTGTTGGTATATTTAAACCTTAGCTCATATCATTTCAAGTTCATTGTCTGACATGACATGCGATACTATCAAACCGATTAATGCAGGATGGAGCGTTGCAATCTCTGCTTCGTGGAGCTCGAAAAAGTCAAACGGTGTCTGCCCGCTCTCACCAGGTGCTTTTATTTAGACACTTTAATGCAGCCTCTTATCGTTTTAAGTTTTCTTTCATTATCTAGTTTTGCTACAGATGCTATATTCCTTTTCTTTTTTGTTCAATAGAAGAGGAGGGTCGGTAGCCAAGTATGCCCAGGAACTGAACCTGGCTTTTCAAGAAGTCTTCTAATAACATATTAGGCGTGGAAGTGACGATTTGATTTGACTTGAAAGGAATTGATTTGTTTGGTGCTACAAGGAATGAGTCGATTGTACACATTTCGTAGAGGTCAACGGCCAAAGCTTTAGGTTCTCCTCTCATTGACAAGCGGAGGCTTTAGCCATAGCATGAGTTGAATGGTGAAGAATATATACTAACGCAACTCCTTGGGGCACACTAACCGATATTGAATTGTAACTTGACTGCAAAGACTGAGAGTGAGTGAGAATGTATCAATTTAAGTTAATCATCACAACAGTTGTGGAATGAAATGAAAATCAAAGTGTGAACTGCACAGGACTCAGGAGTCTTTCTTTTCTTCACATATATGGTGTGGTTGTATTTCATATGAGAATCTGAAAATCCAACAGCTCAATATTTTAGGTTTGTCACGAAAATAATAATATGATTTTTACTACTACAGCATGTATTGGAGAGTATCAAATGAGTTTGACACCATAATGTTTAAAAAGTTAAAACTGCACTTACAAGATGATGAGTTGGTACAGGGAAGGGTCATGAGATGCTTCCACTTGTCTATTACCCATCCATATATCCAATGATATGAGGTGTGAAAGTCATCAAAAGGAAATATGTATAATATACAGAGGAAAGGAAAGGAGAGCTAGAAATTTGTTTGTCTTGAATAAAAGAAGTTGGAGTCACTGTGATGGAATCCAAGTCCCTTCAACCAGGAAAGTGCGGCTCTTCGGTGAAAGGCGGCATTTGCCTGATCTGATGTCCTAGGATTTTGCCACAACCCTCCAAACATCTTATAACTGGAAACTGCAAATGGGGGAAGAGAAATTTGTTCTTCATGGCTACCTTTCAATTTGAACTTCATACCTTGAGGATGAACGTTTTGTTCCTTTCCTGGTGAACTATTATATGCATGCTCGGATTCTGAGAAACAACAAAATGTGAGAAAAAGGGAGAGGCTTGAAGATATAATAATTAGAGGTAGGATTGGAATCAAATCTAAACCACCCTTGATATTCAGGATCTTGTATGCGAATATTTACTCTATCTATTCAATTGGATAATGCAGGAAAGAGTGAAATGCAGGATAGTTGGTTGGCCTCCATTTTGGTCAGTTGGGTGTCAGAACTTTTTGCTTAAAGATTAACAAGTTTCAGATTCTATCTTCGTTCTCTCATCACCATGACGGATGTGAATATGAGGTTGCCTTTCTAATCATCAGTAAGGTCAGGCTCTCTGGCACATGGCATATTCAGCAGAGAACCATAAGGGAAAGAGAGACGAGCTCCATTCTGAGCTTCACCACTGTGACCTCAGCCTCATCCTCCATCCTGCCTCTACTGAATCCGCCCAAGAGAACATCCCAACCTGTTAGGCGGTTCTGGTTGTGAATGCGAGAGGGTGTGGAAATGGTCATGGGTCGAAAACAGTGGAGGCTCTCTATTGGTGGAGAGGGGGCTTTATTTCGAGAGAAGGGTTTGTCTATTTTTAATTCCTGATCAAAACCATCTAGTTTTGACACCCAACGTCCCAACTGATCGAAGAAGAAAGCAATCAACTCACCTATTTTTAACTACTACTAACTAAACAACACTCAAATCAAAGAGCATATAAAACAAATAAAAATAGATACCAGAAATTTTATGACGTGCAAACATATATGATATATAATTTATAGATAACAGTATTTAAAGGTACTCAACCGTCAACTACGAATTTAAAGTACTAGCGTTTGTCACATTATGGGGTATAAGCAACTTAAGAATATTTTTGTATACTTCAATATCAAATCAGTTGGACTTAAAATACTGAGTTAAATTTTTCTACAATTTCTTCAATACTTCAATGTTCTTTTGAATATATTAAGTAATAGGTTTGAGTAATTATTTATTGGAATCTATGAACAACAAAGGACAATTTGGACATAATAAGGAATCTTTTTCTTGATTTGGACATAACAGGTCTGAGTAATTAACTGATGGAATATCTAAGGGTAATGGAAGATAAAATGTTGCGAAATCAATTAAGTTATAATGATACAACACATGCAGATGCACCTAAGAAATAAGAGCAGAGCAGATGTAGGAGTAAAATAAAAGGAAACAAAGCCATTAATTTAACACACTTGATAGAAAGAGCGAGTCTACCTCCAAAGCATGTTGACAATGTGTGATAAGTGAGAAAACATGCAGCCAAATCTTTCATGTTTCCCATGACAGGAATCTGAGAGATGGGATACCTATTAATCAACAAAAACTCATTTAAGAAACTTTTCCCTTCAAACCATTTCAGCCATGCAATTTGTATTTCATAAGGAACCGAGGCTGGCTTTGCATTTGGACAGATTTGTGTGAATGAAAATTGAAATCTCCTCTTTTAGGTGTAAATGAGGGGATATGCGAAGTTTTTGTGATCCCTATGTCCATTCTCATTCCCTCACATCACCCTATCTTATAAATGAGCATAACGGAAATGTGAATCAAAATGAAGCTCAATCAGGAAAAATAAAATAAAATAAATAAAGGTGATTCCTATTCTCATTTCCAATCCCTTATACAAAGGCAGTCTGGAATTATCTAAAGTTTTCCAACATAGCTAAAGTATATAAAAGTCAAGAAGACCGGTCCTTGCTGAAAATGTTTCTTCTAGTGTTGAGATAAGCTATTGTAAATTCTAATTATTCAATATTTACCAAAGACTATTCCTGAGGGAGTTCATGTTGCAACTAGATTCACATCGGAAACCAAATGCTACAGGATTACTCGTAGATTTGATATTTAAATAATGATTTGTTATCCTAACAGCTGGCACTGTATCATCAATGCATTTACATGTTTGTCTTGTAACTGAACACTTAATTCTTTTTAAACAACTGGATTACATATAAACATCAATATCTTCATTAAGCTCCTTGAAGGATGGAAAACATACATACCATGCAATAGCAATCCAACTATAAGGAGAGAGATCCACACTCTTGAAGTTTACCAGACCATGATTACTCTGGGCTAACTCAGAGATCTGACCAAACAATATTCACATATATGATCAACAAGACTAATAAAACCATCATTTCTAAACTTCTCAATAATTCCTCTCTAAGGAAGAGTTTAAACAAACCAAAAACACCAGACCTCTGAAATTTAAATGAGAAGATAATCTAGATATTTACCTTTTTGCACAGTGGAAGTCTATCGTAAGGGCTAGATGTCTCATTGTACTGGTAATATAGGTATCCAAAACGATCCATCTTTTCCCCAATGATGGTATCATCTGATGTTGTATTTAGGGTCCTACTTAGCATGTTGCTCATATGGCTCTCGCTCCTTGTTAGAAATAATTAATGCAAATTTCAATGAGCAAAAACTAGTATTGGTAGTGTAACTACCTCCCAGTTGAGTTAGAAAAAGAAAACATGTCGAAGCGCACCTACAGTTAGCAGGTTCACAAGTATAAATTTGGATTGCTGAAAGGGAAGGTGAGTAATATTGCATGATACTCTCTCCACTCTCCAAGAGAATTGGGACACCAGTACCGTAGACACTCTTCTGTAGGCAAGAATTCCACAGGTCACTGAGCAGGAAGCAAGATGCGGTTTCTGTCCCCCTTGTTTGCTGGAAGCCATTTAAAGATTGAATATGAGTCCAAAAATATGTAGATGTAAACAGAAGAATATAGGTGTTTATAATTGCAATCAGAAAATTCATTTTTCTCTCATTAGAAACCCAAGAGACAAAAAAGATTAAGTCATAAGCATTTTAAAACCAGCAAGGGGCAATATTTTAAAAAGAGAATGAGGCAGATCCCGAAAAGAATCAAAGAAGCCTTAAAAGGCAAGATAGCCAACACATGCTCCGCGAGAAAATGGCAAAACAAAGGTAATCCTTGGTACAACACCATGGCTACTGCCTTGTGACCCTGAGGTCATGTTCCAGGGTCAGTGAAGCAACAACTGTGCTAAAGCAAGAGTAGAGGAGAGCCGCTACATACAAAAATGACGGTCCTCACACACATTTATGGGAGCTTGACGACTGCCGTTATTTTAAGAAGCGTGAAAAAGAATAATAATATAGAAACCAAAATCGGACTAAAATAATCAGTGACCGAATACCTAAAAGGCATGAACTATACCCGAAAAGATGACATGGATTATAAAAATGAAAACAGGATTCTTTTCAGCTGAATAAATACGAGTAAGTAAAGCTTCAGAAACTCCTCATATTGTTAATAAGGGAAAAAAACAACTGGGCTTAACATTATTAATCCTCCACGTAGATTGGATGATGGTAATTACGTCAGCTGAAAAGGACACAGAATCTTTGACTGTTTGATAACCGCTGTCATGTTTATTAGGCATTCCTTTGATAATAGCAATAAACGAGAGTGACGGTTGCCCACATATACCTCAGCTATAAGAAGGCACTGCCAAACTTTTGATGCAATACTCATTAACGTGTTCGTGTGTACACCCAATAATATATTTCATTAATATAAAATAGCTTCAATATTTTATTCATAGCGGCGCAAACATAATTAAGACAGATACAAACAGTAAGGGAAAGCAGAAGGTGGAGCTGAGGCTAAATTCCCATCGCGAAGAGGTCATCAAAGAGTTCTTATCCAAAAATTTAGTACCGAAAATAACAGTAAGTTCTCAATCAGTGAAGCGAAGAAACTAGACTACTCAAGAGTGTAACACAGAAAAAACACAATCAGGCCCGTAAAAATGATTAATGAAGGAACAAAAGTTAAATTCAGATACTAATCATCTATTACTTACAGGGAAACACTCCACAATTAAAAGATCAAATTAAATCAAATGGAGTTGTACTAGTTTCTAGGAACATTGGATCATCCTAAATTGAAAACAAGATCTTACTGTACTAGATTATTGACTTATACTCGATTATCCATAATCGGAAGAGAAAAATAACAAAAATACCTCAGTAGCATATAGGTTAGGGACGGTGGGAGTAACAGAGTCCAGAAAGGACTGGAAATTGGAAAAGTTGGAGGTGTTAGGGGGAGGCAATTGCCAATTCCAGAGAGAAAATGCCATGAAATTGGATCTAAAAATCAAGTCCAAAGCTAACACTAGAACCAGGTTTAGATCTAGCAGCAAGGACGAGGCAGTGGCGTGTGGATTAGGGCCTGAACTGATTGGAATTGGTAACGAGGAAATTTCTATATATACACGAGTCAATCGGTAGAGAAACGGAAATCGAGATTGAAAACGAGGACCTGAGATTAGGGTTTAGAGAAGAACCTGAGAATCAAAAGAAGGATCAGGTTGATTGATTTGCGGTTGGACTTTTGTGCCACTTGTTCGTCATGCCAGACTCCGAATCGACCAACCAGAACCGATTCGATTTCGTGCGCATATGGAAAGAGAGTTAAATGTTGTTGGTGATGAATCTAGAAGCGGACACAGCAACAAAAGTTTTGGGTGTTCGTCGTCTTCTCCTTCTCTCTCTGGTCTCATGTTTCCGTTTGGGAATGAATCAGAATCCAAGTGGATCGTTCGTTTCAAGAGCAATTCTGTATTATTATTCAACTTGAACATGCTCTTGTTGCGACTGTCTATAGAATCAGAACCGAACACCTTACGCGCGCGCCAAGCCATGCCCTTGAAATTATAAAATTTTAAAAACCAATCTTTTTCCTTTCGTTAAAGTGCAAAATGTTGATATCAACACTTCCATTTTTTAAAAAGTAGGGGTGACTATGCACGTTTGTTTTAAAATGATTACAATGCTTTTTAAATTATTTTTAAAAATATTAAAATTTAAAAATAAATTATCATTATTTTTCACGCTATGATATTTTTTCGTGAAACTTCATATATAGACAAGTTTAAAGTAAAGAGAAAGTCATCAGCTCGAGATGAAAAATATTATTTTTTGTTTTGAATTTTTAAAAAATAACTAATCTTAAGAATATTTTCATTATTTTTAGCAAATATACACATTTTGTAAAAAAAATGGTAAGTTCAAAACCACTTTTTACAAAATTTAAATAATTTATGACAATCTTTTGCAATTTTGCCTTTTTTTCTCTTAACTTCATCCGAATATGTCATGAATAGACAGACTCTTTGTGAAAAGAAAAGTTACTTGACTATAATTGAAAAAGAATTTTAGTTTAAATTTTATTTTAAAAAATATTTTCAATATTTTTAAATAAATTATAAATACGTATATTTTGTGAAAACGAAAATACCTGCTAGTTTTTTAAAATTTAAATAGTTTGACTATTTTTTGCAATTTACCATTAAATTATTATTTTTTCCTTCTTCCCTTGTTAATCATGTGATTGGCTTCATATAAAGGAGCATTACAAACTTGATCTGTTGAAATAGAGTAAATGTGTTATTATTATTATAAGTCAATTTTTTGAAATATTACAATATTACCCCCTAATTATCCATATATCATTCCCCTATAGGTTCGAGAGTGAGCAGCTAGGCCAAGCTCAGCGTGATATTATAAGTTTTTGAAAGGAGCGTGATGTTATAAGTTAAACTTAAATATTACAATAATAAAAATGACGTTGAGTGTCAAAATATTGTTAGGCAACAAAAAAAACCCTACCTTTTTAAAATTACATTTAAATGTACTCTCCTGGTGGAATGTAACCAGACCAACTAAGCCTTCCCATCGTTAAGGGTACATATTCCATAAATGAATGATATCTTATAATCCTAAAATATAAGTATATTTGCAAAAAAATATAGACAATCCATTTTAAATATACATTTTTTTACATTTAACACTCCTTAAACTAAAAATGTGTGTTTTATGATATCTAAAGTATTTGAAAAGTTATAGAGTACTTTGTTTTCGTTAATTTTATGACAAAATTACTAAAAATACCCTTTCTCTTATCATAAACATCTTCACTTCTTTTGATTGAAAAGAAGATGATAGTAAGGATCATTTTATAAAAACAACAATAAAATTTAATAAAAATAAGTAAAACATAACATTAAAACACTTACCATACCAAAAAAACATTTTTTTAATTAAAGAATGTTTTTTTTGAGAAAAAAGTAAATTTATTGATTAAATAGCAACTAACCCCACATAAAGCTGAACAGCTAAAACTACAGATGGTGAGACAGACATTTAAGTGCAAAAGAATGGATATTTGTCATTTTTCCTATATTTTATGATGTTCAACATATACACACGTCTAATCAACTTATGTTGCATGTAATAAAACTAGGAGGTAGATATGAAGCAGCTATAGCTAACACACATTCGAATTTAACACTGTATTCATCATACATATCTGGAGCAGTGAAGAAACGCAAAGACCATGCATAAGGTTAACTCAACACCATCTCCAACGCCCAGACAACAAAATTACAGCAGATTTGCATCTCATTTTCGTCTCCGGACATGACAAAACCAGGTGGATCAAATCAACCAGCAACTCTAACAAGTAAAAAAAACACCCTAAACATACATGTCCCATCATTTTCCTCTATTGCTTGCTTCCATCGCTCATGTTATTGCCCCTACCCTATCTACCCAGAACTAAGCATTACCTATTAGATCTTGAAATACTTGTATCCGAACTCGGGATTTGTCATTCCCTCTTCCCAATCGCCCATTCTACGCCCGCCAAATACTACCTGTTTGATGCCCACGTATCTGTCATGGACAATGGACGATGGAAATTAACCAAAAGCATTATAAAAGAACTGCATATGCGGAGAACTTTAGCGACTTTTTTCTTTCGATTGAGCAATTGGTGATTCGAACTTACTGTGAACTCAATACCGTCAAACAGTTGAGCAATACATCAACGGCAAAATAATCCGCCGTACCAATGTCCACCCTGTTGGAAGTATTTACGTTACGAGGGCCAGAATAGCAAAGCAAATATGAAATGTTATGTATGACATAATTGATTGATTACCAGACACGGCCCCAGTTATCCTGAAATTCAACGTCGCTGATATCGTGGAATGATGAAGGCAAAACTGTAAAACCCTTCTCCGCATCATAGAGGGGATTGTACTCCATTGATTGATTTGCCACCTGTCATCAATGCAGTATCAGAGCATGTCGTCTAATTTGAAAATGAATTACTCAAACAGAAAACCAAACGGAAAAAAACATTGTTGCATTTCGACTGGAAGGTCTGGCATGGCATCATGACCCCATCACATTTATTACATCAAAGAGCTAAATAGAATAGTATAATGATTTAAAAAGGCCGTAAACAGTCGTTTTTTCATATCACTAGCTGCAGGTGAGAAGCATTTTCAGGGCTGGCTTGCATTATGATTGAATAAATCCATCTTTAATACACTGAACATCACGACAAATAACATATTTGTAACGTTGAGAACCAATTAAGGTGACAAGGTATATTTTGTCAAAAACATGGAATCAGACAACCATGCTTATATAATTTCCTTATTATGATAAAGGGAATGTGTTTACAAGTCTTCCCTCGTGTATCAAAAGTTTTTGGTCTGTTTCAATCAAGTTTTTTGAGACATCTCCTGAAGTAACAAAAAAAAATGCCGATGATCATTCCTTGATGTCTACCTAAGACATTATTAGGCCTTGCTTGGGTCAAAGTCTCCTTTCTCTTGCACCTTTTATCTATCAGGCACTCAATTTCCTCAATTTTTCAATTTTCTCATTTTGTTACTCCGGCAACTATTCAAGGTGTAATTGATGTAACATGGTTGGCTCTTGTTCCCTCCTTGGAAACTTTTTCCAATTTCATCAATAAAATACCAACATTGCTGAACAAAAAAAAAATCTCAAATGGTTTCCAGCTTCTACTTGATTTCATGAAATCTCTCTTTAATATCTATTTATGCTTCTTTCCATTTCCACGATCGCTAGTCAAGTCCCAAATCCAAGATTGCCAATTAGGCGGTAAAGCTATTAAACCACATGTCCTGGGCATGAAAAATATCTAGGCGTAATTATAATTTATAAGATATGCCTGTGAGAAGTAAAGCTGCACACACACACACAGATAGCACGGCTATATAAAAGAAAATGAGCATAAGAGCGAGACAATGAACAATGGTTAATAATGGTATGGTCTTTAATACACAGTTCAAGGATCAAACCTGCATATTAGCAGAATTAAAGGCACCCAAACGTCCCATAACATACCATGACTGGAAAACCTGCAAAGTTTTTTTTTTCAAGTTAAATGAAATCAATATACTGCTAGAAAATAAAAGGGAACAAAAATTGTTAATATTTTGCCTCCATAAAAAAGGTGGCTGTTTAAACAGAAGTCAACATCATTGCAAGTAACCAGAAAGAGATTGTTATAGGATCTACTCACATTACCAACAAGAGCAACGTCCCGGTCAGATGGAGATTCATATAGTTCAAACCATATGTAAGAATCAAGAGGGTTGAAGCTGTTCAAAAGGGAAAATAGATTAAACATAGCTAACGGTACATGAACATTAAACAGATTACACGCACTACCACCCACCTTAGAACAGGTCAATCTCATCTAAAAAGTTGATTTGATCTTGCTATTTTATTATTAGTACCATTGATGAATGATGAGTGACAATGAATTCAACAATAGACACCTTGGATTTTATGCAAGGTGAATGAAAACTCCTTTTGGTAAACCCCGCTTTACACCCTAACAAATGCATTTCAGTTATTACCAGGGACAAGGCAGCATTCGAAAGAGCTTCATGCCTAGTTGGTTGTTACTTGTTAGCAATAAAACTG
Source organism: Geranium brycei (assembly GCA_036897365.1). Taxonomy (NCBI): domain Eukaryota; kingdom Viridiplantae; phylum Streptophyta; class Magnoliopsida; order Geraniales; family Geraniaceae; genus Geranium; species Geranium brycei. The sequence goes on along the minus strand of JAYMTP010001222.1, from coordinate 15,244 downwards.
ACCTCAAAATTCCCCAATCATTACACAGAGCTAAACAATGTCCCACCCCGACTATCTAAATCTAAGCGACTAATTAGGAAACCCAAAAATTCAGTTCAACCTCTTTGTTTGGAGAGGGCTTCAAGAGGGTAAATAGTAATAATCCGTAAAATTCAACTGGCCTGATATTACACTGTAAAATAATATGGTATTGAAAGCAAGAATCTCTTCACCAAAATATCACTCCCGTGATCTGACAAACATTACTAATTGAAATACAAACAAGGAAGAAGAGTCAGAAGATGGTTACTCTCTGAAGCTGACTTTGAATGAAAGAACAGAACCCGTTTTTGATTTGGTGAAATTCCGACCCTTCTTCCGAACTCTTTCATGAACCTGTTACATTACCAACAACAGGAGCCAATATCAAAATATTATCCTAAGATGTGCATTGTGTACACATGATATGATCACATAACCGTTGAAGTCCGTTATCAATTCTGATCTACACACTAGAGTTTTGCCTAGGCTTGAACAAATAACCAAGTTTTTTCTAGTTTCCACTTCTAATTGCACAGTTACATCAAGCAACTAATAAAATCTGCACCTTATAACCTCCATTATACTTCCAAAACAATCAGGTTCCAACTATATGGCTGGAGCCGGGGTAGCTGAAGTTTCAGCAAGCCCACTACCACTAGCCAAAGATCGTTCACATGAAGCTTCAGCTTCAGCTACTAACTCTTAGCATAATCAAGACACAGAATGTTGCGCAAACATTTCCATTTTCTCTTCACACTAAAAATATAATAACATACACATTCTCTAATCCATATCTGTATTTGAAGGAAATGAGTAATGGGTTTAATAAATAATACCCTCTTCCTCATGAGCTCGGGATTGCCAATGCTATCACCAAGAACAGCTTGGAGCTCAGGGTCGCGCCTGCTTGCATTCTCGAGGACCCTGCAATTTAAAATCGAAAAAATTCAAATCAATCACACAAATAGATACAGAGAAAGAGAAAGAGAGAGACATGGAATGAGATTGACTTGGCCCAAGCAGGATAGTTGTGGAGGCGGTCGTATTCTCTCTTGCGCTTCTCTTCCCGAACCTTGAGCAGCCTGCGACCCCTCGCCGTAGTTCCAGACCCTTTTGGATTTCCGTCGTCGTCGTCGAGAGCCGAATCTGATTCTCCGGTCGCCGCCGCGAGACGCAGCTTTCCGGCGGTCGTGACCGGGTTGGCGAAGAAGATGAGATTACGGGAATTGGGAAATCGAAAAGAATTGGGTTTTTGAAGATTGTTGCAGTAGTGCGGTTTGGAAGAAGAAAGATGAGAGTAATGGTGGGTTTGAAAGTTACAGCAACCCAACATCTCCTCTGGTTTTGCCTATTTCTTCTTCTTCCTCCTATCCTATGCTCTCCCTTTAGCAGCTTCTCTGCTGCACTGTGTTGTGCTGTGATGGCACAATTTTTTTTGAACTCTCAGGCTTCACTTTGTCTTCACCTTCTCCTTATCTAGTTTGCTAAACAAAAAAAGTATGGGATATGAAATCTAAAAATTAATCGGATTATAAAATTAACTAAAAATTAGTCGGAAATTTTTATACACTGAAAAATTAAAAATACTAATATTAGATCTTAGCACATTTAAATCAAACACATTTTCAAATAACTGACGCAAAACATCAAATGTTGAACTCTTGATTTTTCTAGCCATATAACCGTATTTAAGTAATTAGCGTTTCCTAAAATCATAATAAAATAGTCAAATCGTAAATATTATTTTTCTAAACAAGCGTGATATAGAGTTTAAATTGTTGTTTTCCTTTCAAGAGCTTCCTACTCGTTACTCACTAATTTGTTACTTGAAGCATTACTCTCCATCCGACTTATATGTGAGTGAAATAGTTTTGGGCACCAGTCAAAAAAATAAACTTTTAAGAACTAATAAGAAATTAGGAAGATTAGTTAGGTCTAGTCAAAATTTTTTATAAACACTATAATTAGTTAATGTGAACAATACATTATACATTTCTGGCCCATATCCTCTTCAAAAACATTTAGTTTGAGATAATTCATATTACTTTGTATGATATCATGGGAGTGGAGATTGACATCAATGACCTTATGTTTATTTTACACGTAAATTTAGCCTATAAATTGTTTGAAGTAAGATTTAAACTTGCTTTCACAGTATTTTATTTTTTTCACTGATATAGCAAATTAATTATATAGTTTTGGTTTACACAGAACTACAAAAAAAGACGTGATCAAATCTTTAGCAGAACAACTCAGTCGTTTATTAAAATCACAAACTGTCAATGTTAAAACTTGGTACACATATCTTCAGTTCAACACCAACATTCTGCTACAAACTCAACCACTTCTCATTTTCAACCTCAAGAAATGGGCTTCAATACATACATCTTACAAGAATGAGGGCCTACAGTAGCTGTCAATCTTGACCTGAACCACTTCTTCAACGTCTTGTGCTGCACAACAACAAAAATCAAAACACCATCAGATTCCTCAGCACAAACACAATTTACCTGCAGAATAATAACAGCGATATCGATCTTACTGTCCAAAGGTTTCGTGCTTGGACAGTGCTGTTGGCGGGGATGCCAATGTCATCCCAGTTTCCTGTAATGCTCTCGTTCCTCATGCCTCGGTTGACTAGCAGTAGGGCTACTCTATATCCTGAGAGAGGTCCCGCCCAAACCTGTTTCCACAAAATTCAAAATCACATTCAAGATTGAAACAAAGGCATGAGGTCTCTGGTTCTAATTCTCATGCCGATGATATTGTTATTAATGATTTGTTCAGCAGATGCTAAAATGGGAAGTTTACCTCGAGATCGCCTTCACTCCTGACCTTCTTAGCTTGAACGCCAAGTGGGTCTACAACGAAACATGACACCGACGATCAAATAACGGCTGATGCCATCAAATAGGCCTAAAGAAGGAAAAAACGGAAAATTTTCATTACCTTGGTTAACAGCAATGACTTCTTTGTTGGAAATGATTCTCATCGTGTCTTTCGTCATGTTCCTCACATCGCAGCCGATGAGGAGAGGAGCCTGTGGTATTTATTTCATCGAAAGCGGGTTTTACAAAGAGTAATGTCAAAAGAATGCATATAATTTAGCTGATTTTCATACCTTGGCAATGGCCCATATGCTGAAGTGAACTATATATTCATCTGTCGTCATTCCTCCATTTCCCACCTCGAGCATATCCGGATCTGTTCACATACACATTAACAGTTACAGCAAAAGTTCAATTTGTTCGGGAATTGTTGAAGCATTGTTCTCCGGCAATCATACCATTCCAACCGCCCGGCCTTGCAAAGTCGGCGTATACATCGTTCATCTCTGCTCGAGACAGCATGCTGCAAGAGATTCAAGCAAGAACTATGATTTTATATCTTGAGATAACTTTTGGATTATTAATGTAGCGAATAAAAGTAGGGGATCAACATAATTCTAAAAAACGTTAGGCGCTAGTAAGGCAGAGAGGGCCTTCTGGGGATTAATCGTGAATTAGTCGGAAATTAATCAGATTGAGGGGTTAATCATAGATCAACAAAGAATTAATCAGGAACTAATAGAACAAGTTGGAGATTTTGAGAACACTGGTAACCAAACCTCTCCCAGTTATCGGAGATGTCATTAGTCGTTCTCCAGCTATTTCCCAACTTAGCGCCCCAAAGTGCAGGGTGCATGTCTCCCCTGAGAACCACGTAGAAAAATCTATCAGACACGAAAAGAACTCTAGCAAGAACTTCACAGCAGAAAACGAGAATTGCTGGAAAATGTACCATTCGCATAGCGATAAGAAGATAGGGCGACCCGTCTCCATTATTGCTTTGGTCATTGGAGGGTATCTACACAAAAGAAGAAGATAATGCGTATTGCAGTCATTAGCAGAATACGGTTATGTAACGCGATTGCACTCTTAGCATGTATCAGATTGTAGGTTACCTATCTGTCGGCCTCGTTCCATCGTTATAACAATTATCGTACTTCAAATAATCAATTCCCTGAAAAGGGAAAGGACGTTGGTTAACAAGATACTACAATAACGAAAACTTGTTGATTGTTATCATCAGCTGCGTTCAATCATACAAACTCCAAATTACAGAAAATATTTAAATTCTTTACCCACGAGGCAAAGGTTTTGGCGTCTTGTTCTTCATGACCGAGTGAACCGGGCATGGTTTGACTGCAAGTGAAAAATCTGCAATACACACACAGTGATTCCATTCATAAGCATAGGTCCTACAAAATGTGAACTCGTCAAAATTTAGTCATGAGAGCGAATCATTTGATTACCCTGCATCGGAGTATATTCCTATTTTAAGGCCCTTGCTATGAATATAGCGTGCAAGAGATTTGATGCCAGATGGAAATGTCTCCTTTTTGGGTACTAGAAGGCCCTGCAATTACAAGCTTCCGTGTTAAACACAAAGCGTAGCTAACCCTCTTACAATGATGTGATTGTACTGTCAAAATGATTCTACAGCAATAGAAAAGATACCTTCTTGTCACGGGTTTTTTCAGCCCAACAGTCATCTGAGAAAGAATAACATTTCAGTTCGGTTAACGATTTGGAGAAACTAAGGTACAGAGGCGATGACTGAACTTGGTTGGTACTTACCTATGTTGACATACTTATAACCAAGCTTGGAAAGACCAGTGGAAACCAAGGCATCAGCTGCAAAACAAGTTGGAGCAAAATTGTAAATACTGAACAGATGCTTTTTTTAGCTCTACTTTACTGATGTTATTGTCAATTTTTTGGAGGTTAAGACAAGAGAAAATGAAACCAGTTAGCAATTACCAGTTTCTTTGATGACCTTCTCATCAATTTGGCATTGGAAATGGTTCCAACTATTCCACCTACACACAACAGAACAAAAATGAAATTTACTTTTAGGGCAAACTGGTTTGGGAGGAAAAATTATACCCTTTTGCAGACACATTCACTGCCTAGACTGTATCAAAAATCAAGTATATGGCTCACATAATAACCAGTGTTCTAAGAATCCCCAACTTGCCCGATAAATCATACATTAATCTGGTTAAATCCTTATTAGTCTTGAGAAGGCCCTATCCGCGCAATTAGAACCCAACGTTTTAAGAACAATAATAAGAAATTATATTTACATGTCAAATCGAATATAACCAAAGCTTGCTTGCCCAACTAGTCAAACACCTAAACTAGTCAAATGGCAAAAATAGCTCAACTTCTTTTTGTGAGTAATTGCAACATTTTCCTATTCTAAGCATAAAACTCAACCCATCCCCCTTGTACTCAAGGAGATTCGATCCCACAACCTCTATTCTGAAATTGTGGGCATGAAACCGTTGGGGTGCCCCCTTAGGGACAAATAACCCAATTTTTTATACTGATGAAAAAGTGAAATTGAGCATAAACCCTAGCATGTGTGGAGATGATAGTGCATGAATGTGATAAAAATGAATAAATAAGCAGATTATAGAGACATAAAGCTATGAGTGGAGTGAAATGAATGGTGTGAACCAACTATTAGTAATAAATTCAAAGAAAAACAGAAAATATTCACTGGAAAGAGAGGGAGGGATTGAATACCCCATGGGAGGAGTGCTGGCAAGGCCATTAGCAAGGAGATTTCTCCTCAGTGACTCTGTGAATGTGATCTCAGCCATAGCTGTTGATGGTGAGAAGCAGAACAATTTACACATCAACATTACAATTGAAAGAGAAACCCATCTCATAATCTCCATCTTCACTCTACACTCTCTAGTCTCTACTTTTTTTGTTTCTGTCTCTCACATTCTCATATACACTTCACTTTTTGTCCTTACTTTTGAGTGTGGACTCTTCACCAGTGTTATATATAGAGTTTGTATCTGAGTAAAAACAGATTATTCTTAATTTCCTCATCTTCACTATTTACTGACGAGATTATGAGTGGGATTGGATTGGATTGGATTAACCATTTCCTTATTTGTCTGGGAAGAGAGAGGAAAATGACAAAATGAAATCAAATGGAGATTCATGTGAGGATAAGATTACGGAGCTGGAAAACGGTAAATTTGTGTCATGTGATATGTAATTTTGTAAATGTATATATACTCTCGCCATGGCAAAAATGTGTTTATTAATATTAAATGTTCACATTTTTTTAATGGATGATAATATGATTTTGTATAAAAAATATTTTTTTAGAAACTAATTTTTAAAGTTCTACTAAATATGTGTGCTTGTTTAATTAATTTGTTTAAAAGAAATAAATAGTCCTACTTCAATTAAGAACAATTAATTTTAAGCTTGGCATGTTTTTTAATTACGGTGTTAATAAAAATGTTTGATTACAAAAATTAAATCATGAAATTTTTATTACATAAATTTTAATTAGAAGACAAATATTTTAAAAAATTAAAATGTTAATTTTGGGGTAAATTAAAATGAGTTTTTTATCATCAATCGGGCGTGTCAAACATTATCGGTCATTTTCAAGTGAGAGGCATTTTTTTGTTTATAATCACTCTAGATATGAAAATGCACTTGGATATAAAGATGTTTTCTTTATTTCCAAAATGGGAAAATGATTGTTGATGCAAACAATACCTTCACAATTGTTTGTAATGCACACGACTTATTTTTGAAAACGATAGATTTAGATGAGAAAGTGAAAAGCTCCACCTTCTTCTTCTTCGAATGCTCCGCTGAGTGCGGTGGTCCCATTGGTGGCTCCGGTTGGCCTTTCCCTCAAAATGGTCCATTGCATGCTCACCACAGAAGATGCCTTGGTTCCCACTGGCCTCATTTATGGAATATTTCAACCTCAATAATGTAATGTACTAACAAATCATGCTAAATTGGATACTAGTGACTTGGGTTCGACTTCTATCAACACTATCTCTTACTTTTACTCTTTTCAATTTATATTGGGTTTCTCTGATCTACCTATGATGTTAAAAGTATTGAGAAGACATTTCCTTAGTACGAGAGGATCATAAAGTATTAGGGTATATCAATGTAAAAAATCTCCAATCCAGCTTCATGTGAATTATAATATTTTTTTTGGATTGTCGCGTAGTGACAATGAAAAAAAAGAAGAAAATTCCTTAATGCACAAACAACATAACATTAAACACACATGCAAGCGCAATATCATTTTTGAATAGTTTAAAAACACAAGCTATTTCAAAATGTGTTGGTAATTAACTAGTTTCATTAGTCAATTGTATATGGTTATAAAACAGATTATGAAGTTGATTAGAATAAGTGGGCATATTGTATGAAGTAGCAGAAACACAGCAAGGGGAGAGTTTCTCAATTGACTAAGAACTACATGACCTTCTCTCTCCCATCCTTTATCAACCAAGCATCGAACAATCACAATCCAGAACAAACAAGACGCTGGCAAGTTCGTTTTTCACGCAATCAATCAATAGTCCACCTAATATGGCAATGGCATGCCTTGCAGCATGATGAATCCTATTGCATTCAATTAAAATATCATTTCAGAAGGTTCAATAATGTCTAATTAAATCCTTTTCAACATTAGTTATTTGTTTTTTTTTACATTTGATACAACACACATAGAGGCCTAAATCAAACAGAAAGGTGAAAATGAATTCGATTTCCAACAGTGCAAAAAGAAAGCAAATAATCTTCACACTAGACCACTGGTGCTTGTTGATGCCAACATCATCAATGTTAGTAATGTTTAAGTTAAATATATTTCTGTTACTATTATATATGAAGCTCACAGTTGAAAGTTGTCAAAATGGGATGCATCTGTAACTCAGAGTGTTTGGAATCTCCATAAGTGAGTCTTCTCATGTAAGCTAGATGAGCTGTTGGGGACTCGATCTAACACGATCGAAATATAACAATATAAATCTTCACAATTTGATTTACAAAAGCAATGGTGTGTTCCCATTTTAAGACGAAGAGAACTATTCACAATAAGAGGCTGTGTTGGATCCGTAATGAAATGTAAAATAAATAAATGCAAGAGAAAACAGAAAGCTCTGATGTGCAATGTATCATCCGGATATCAGATGTTTCCGAAGGACCCAACCTTCACAACTTGCATAATATCTTCACAGCTGTCAAGTTCCCGAACCTGGGTCTGTAACTATTGTCAAGTTCACTTGTACATTATTATATACATAATAATACGAGGAAGGGAAAATGGTTATCAAAATTCTATGAACTCGTATTGTATTATAGGGGTATTTGGAATGTTTACAAAGTGTTGATAGTATCTGAGTTTTTTTTTATATAAGATGCTACAATTCTCACTTTCATTTTAAATTGAAAGGTGCAAACAAGATTGTGAGGATTAGATGATAATGAACTCCGAACACCAAAATTTATATTAGCAATCTCTTTTTTTCTTGCCTTGCTTTTATCGGAAGTTATTTTGTCCTAGATAAAAAATATCATCTTCCTTCTAAATTTAAATGTTTTGACATTTGGTATGAAATGCACATGTTTTTCTGAAGAAAAAAATGTATGTGTAGAAATAAAATAAGTAAATAAGAGGCAGAGAGTGGATCTCTTTAGCATGATTCAAATGCTACCATCTCATAAAAAGAAACAAACATAAATATATAACCTATTATAAAGTACACTCAAACCTATAAACTCAAGCTTAAAGACTGAGACTCGAAAACAAATTATATAACCGTAGGCGTAGGAGCCAAATAATTGATATCAAGTAAGGTTAATTAATACTATTCCAATATTGAAACAATTCAAAACTCAGTGCCCTTGTATAGAAATGTGACTTGCAGATAAAATCACTGCAATACACCATCAGCATTCCTACTACCTCTTTCCCTAACCATTGTCTGAACAAAGAGCTCGCCGGCTCTATACGAGGATCGGACCTGGAAGATAAGGAAGTTCTAGTAAGGAACTTATGGTTATAACTCAAACTGCAGTTGCTTCCTTCCAATATGTTCACTCATGAGGCAATATGCACAAACTTAGAAGTATTATCATTTTCTGAAGCAAGAGGTATTGGAGAACTTACCAAGGGCCCGCTGGCGACGTATCGAAACCCAATAGACTCCCCGTGCTCCTTCCAGAAATCAAACTTTTCTGGTGTCACGTACTCTTTCACAGTCAAGTGTAGTGGAGTGGGCTGCAGGACCATAATGGCATATTAATTATATTGTCATCAATGATATTGTTCAAATGGGCGTCCAGTAAAGCACGTGTTTGTACATTCAGACAGTGCTACACTTTTAGCCATTGTCAGCAACATCAAAAACCAAGAATTTGATAGAGCCAGTCACTTCAGTTTTAGACTTGTGTCAATATGAAATATGAATCTCTCTATCAAAATTTTGGAATAATTGAGAAGTGATACTGAGGTAATTTTAGTGATTCTCTAACCAATTCCTCTACATGTTTACTCGAGCAGTAGTGCAAATCCATGTACCTGTAGGTACTGTCCAAAAGTTATGATGTCAACATCAATGGCTCTTAAATCAGCCATGGCTTCCTTCACCTCATCATCGGTTTCCCCGAGGCCCAGCATTATGGAAGTTTTAGTTATCATACCCTCCTTGCTGAGCTTCGCATGCCTCAGGACTGACAAACTCTGCTCATACCTGCATTACCAAACTATAGATGTGAATTACAACACGAACCTACAAACATAAAAAGAAATAAAGAAAAGGGTGCGACCAATCTACAGTGGTGCAGCACATTGATTGAAGTTCACTAAACGCGCCATTTCTAAAACAAAATTAAGTCTTTATCTATGACTTTGGGAACCACCAAGCTGGTCGCCTCAATCTACAACACTGATTTTCCTTAGCTTTGCTTTTTTATCCACTCACCAGAAGAAGAGAACTTATCAGCAGTTCTGAAACTCATTTAGTGCGTTCATGCAACACTCCTATATTTAGATATAGTCATATAGATACAAGAACTGAAGCACTATTGTATCTTTCAAAAGCCTACACTGATTGAAAATGCATACTCACAGCAGCATTGCACTAGTTTGATTGGGGGTTCAGACTTCAAACTGAGGAAAAAGGCATTCACTGGCTTGAGAAGCAATTTCAAGCCAACACTAGGAATAAATGCTACTGTAACAACTCAGCAGCAATCTCCAAGGCTAGAAAACTACTCTACCATGAAAACCAGAACAAGAAGTTTGATATGTACCCATGATATACCAAACTGCAAGGCAGAAACCCCAAAAATGCCCATAAAAACAGAAACTACAACGACCAAGATATTTCCCAAAAAAAACGTGGGTCAACTACATTATTCTTTTAGCACGACTCTTGGATTCTTCTTCAAGGGAATGAAGAACTCATCCTTGGGCTCCAACATTTGAATGAAGAAAGCTCTTGGACTTGGGATCTTGCTCGGGCTATTGTGGCTGGCACCCAGTAGCTCTCCGTTGTTTATTCTGTTCCTGTTTGGGTTTTCTTTTTGCCACGTGCTCTTGTGCTTTCTTACCTTTATTGGCCCTCTCTGTATTCCCTTTCTTGGATAGATGATTAGATGTGTGTGGCTCCCTGTTCCGGAGCTTGCACACTCTTTTAACATATAAATCTTTTACCAAAACTCCTTAGGAGCTTGTATCTGATGTTAATGTCATCTCCTTCTTTAAGTCATGCATTATCGTTGCTTTTTCCATAAACCATTGGACTATCCTTCAACATTAGATCCTTCACAAAATAAACTTACCCAGCACGAGGATCTCTGACAATTCGCTGGAGCCGTTTCACAGTCTCAACATTATGAGCAAAGACATCTAATCCTGAGTGAACCAGGGTATCTACAGCCTTCAGGTCACCCCGAAAATCAGAAGTTAAACACTCAACCAAGATCTCGGGCTTATTTTTCTGCAGGAGACAATCATGTAAGCAGTCAAGCCTCTTTAACTTCAGTCCTCTTGAAAAAACTGAAAATCAAAGAAAGATCTCGGTGCAATAGAAACAATAGAAACACAAATGTACGAACCTTCAAAGCCTGAACAGTCTGAGCAAAATGCCCACTTCCGCCATCAGGTATATCATCACGATCCACACTTGTCAGAACAATATAATCCACACTGCCAAAGTACAAACAGATATTTCAAAATACAAAAAAAAAAAAAAAAAATAACTCTAAAACTTCAGCTACTAAAATGCACATGACCCTGGGTAAAGTTGTCAAGTTAACAATATATTGTCAAGCGTATAAAACTTGGAAGTCATCGAAACACAGGCCACAGGCTACACAGCATCTTGCTCCTACATGGGTTGTTGCTATTGTTCGCAGTAGGATTTCATTGTGCCCTCTTCCAAAAAACTAGATTTCTAAATATGCATAATTTCTTTTACAGAAAATAGCCACTAGTGTGAGAATTGGAGCCAAATTAAATGCTTATTGCATAAAGTCCTGTCCACTTCTCCCAACATTTGCAGCTCCGCTCATTGGGAGATCATGTTTTTCGAATCTTTAAACTGAACTATTCTAATTTTGGGATGATACAAACTGTGATTTCATATTGAATTGGGCAATGATGATTTATAGAGTACTAAGTAGATTATAAGCCATACCCCCAGCTTGCAATCGCCTTGGCGGTGTTCTCGGGTTCCATAGGATCGGGAGGAGCTGGGTTTCTGCTGGTTTTCACAGCACAGAACCTACAGCCCCGAGTGCAGGTGTCTCCAAGAAGCATAATCGTTGCTGTCGAAATACCATCTCCACCTCCATTCCAACACTGTACACACACAGCACGCCAAACTAAGAATTGAATCATCGCCATTTACACAAATTCTCAATTCATACAAGAAACAACCCTAATTCAACACAATCTCAAGCACTGAATTGAGCTTCAATCGGGACGAGTCATTGACGTTCTGAAACTTCTCACCCTGAGGAGCTCTCTGCCTCAACCAATCCGGCTTCTTCACGTTCGGATCTCTGCTGGTGTACGGCCCCATCGGCGGCGTCGCGGTGCTCTTCGACGGCGACGAAGCTCCGGCGGATTGGCACCGGAATCTCAGGGAGGGTGAAGGGTGATGGTAGAATCTGGGGAGTGGGATTGAGATTGTGGGCTTTGGAACTGATTGCTGATACATTTTCTGTTGAATTGGAATGGCGTATTTGGTTGAGGCTCGAGCTTATTGACGAGCGATCCCAAATATTTTGGTGAGTGTTGTTGGTGGTGGAGACGAGACGGGGTTGGAATGATCGTTGCCTTTGGTTTCTCCGTCGTTTTAATTTCTGGGTTTCTCCGTCCCGCTGTACCCACCCATTTCTCAACTCTACTGAACTGAACCAACAAACAGTCCGGTTAGTAATGTCACTTATGTAGTTATATCAAAAAAAAATAATAATTTCACCCGATTTATATGACTTTATAATTTGAAAAAGTTCAATACACCGGCTCAAACCTCATTTCAAGATCAGTCACTTTAAGCTTAATTTTTTTTAGAAAAACTATTAATTTAATTTGGTTTTGATTTTTAAAATTAGAACTGACCGACAAGAACCAGATCAGTTCATTTCGCCATACGTCCACCTCTCATCACCCACGTATCTTTTATTGTTGTTTCGTTTGCAAGCTTTATATTTTGATAAAATTGTAATAACTAAATCTTAACATTTGATTTTCTTAATTATTTTTCTAATTGCAAATTTAATATTTTGATTATAAATCGAATTCAAATACGTCTGATTTAACTTATAAATCGAATCTAAATTGAAAATTGAGAATCAATTAATTTCAATAGGGTAAAAATTAATGGACTACTTGTGTTTGACGAGAATGTGGGCTTAGAAAGAGTGTTAGTGGAGCTTGGAGAGGACAAAAGAAGGACTAGAGTGACTATAATATTGTTGCAACAGTTCAAATGTCTTGAACGACAAAAATTCAGTTCAAAATTTTTGCAACTGTAGTAGATTCTCGAAAAGTTATGGTCTAGGGATATTAATGTTTTTTTTGAGTTTTTATGGTCAAATATGAGGGAATTAGGTTTATGGTAAATTTTGGGTGATTTTTTTTTGTTTAGATTCAATATTTGGGAATGAATATCAAAATAATTACTGAATGATTTGAATATGTGAAATTTAGGATTATCAAGTTTAATTGTTTGAATTTTTTGTAATTTGTGGATTGAGGATATAAATTTGGCGTGTTAGAATCAGATAATGAGTGTAATAATATTTTTGTTTTTCTATTGACGCCATTTTTTAATATTGCTACGTTAGCACAAGTAATTTATTATCGAAATTTGTGGAACTACATTCATAAATATTGATTTTGGGGGTTTTTTTACGTGCAATTTCTTCAAGTGGATGGATTTAAAAACTCAAGACTTCACCGAAAGAGTGTTCCTGATTTGTTTCGAATTATTACAAGCTTGAAAAACACTTTGAGTCTTACATATGAAAGATCTGAATCTATTCATCAGTTTATATAACAATCTGGGTCTCTACCTATCAACTTGAGTTTTTAGGTGAGTTGGATTTCTGATAAACATAATTAAAAGTATTGACAAAAACAATGTGTTTGGTCTACAAGAGAAAATTGGGATTGAAAGCAAATTAGTGAACTCTGAGCTGAAATTCGAGGAAAAATGAAAGCAATAAGCTCATCAAATTATGCGCTTGAAGAAATGTAAGAAGAGACCGGAAACATTAGTGTTTATGTTGGTAGTACTTTATTATTATGTAGTGTTAACGTAGGTTGTCTTAAGTTTAATTTTAGTGTTATTGTTTTTATTTTTGTTTTCGATAGTAAGCTTTGACGTCTTTAATGAGACACCCCACCAATTTGAGGCACACATTTTTTGGAGAGTGATTGTAGATTTGAACTTTGTTAAATGCATGGAATGAGGAGGGATTTTGTTAGAATAAGAAAATTATATAATTATTCAAAAATAGTAAGCTTTGGTCTATTTATTTACATCAGTCACCTTATAAACTTCTGAATTTCATCGCATAGGTCATGGTATTGCCATCTATCTAGTATTTAATATCCAAGTGTTGAAATTTTGGAACATGTTGTTGCCCTGACAAGACGATCTCGCCCTATTAAAGTAAAATGCTTTTATGTCATCTAATTACATCCCTTTCCAGAATATAGTCATAAACCTCCACATTCACTTGTTTTTTTCCAAATTTTCATTCAGTTTGATGGTTGAGGTCGAACACGCACGATCCTACATTGGGGTGGGCATTTTAGATACAGAACTGGTCCCGAATCGGACTCATAATCAAAAAATTGGGAACCACGGTTAATTATTCTGTTTTGATTTTAAATTTGAGAGAACATTCAATTATGGTTCATTTTGATTCTCAAAACTCAAAATTGTCAATTAACCGGTAAAAACTAAATCGGTTCGCGTCAAGAATGGAGTACATAAATTGAAGAATGAAGATCGAAAATATATTATCTATCTTGTATTGTTATTTTGCTTACAAACTTTATATTTTAATTGAGTTGTAATAATTAAATTTTAGTATTCCATTTATGTTAGTATTGTTTATTGATTGTAAAATTAAAACTTTTAACTATAAATTGAGTTTAAATTCATCTAATTCAATTTATAAATTGAGTCCAAATTAAAAATAAAAAATCAACCAATTTTAACCGAGTAAATTCAGGAACCGAACCTAAAAACCACTTTCAGAACCTCACCGTTCTCACATACCAGTTATATGTCATTGACTCATTGGCTATTGCTAATAACAGAAATGAAAATCACGTAACGAAGGCCAAGATTTGATTAGTGGGCCTGGTCCAGGTCCATAACATCGACGATTAATTTATCGAAATTCATCTCTTTCCAACACAGCCCATTAGCCATCTTCCTCTCCAATTTGGGTATTTGCGCGATGAGGATTGGTCTGAGCGAGGTTGAAATTGGTTGGAAATGGCGTCGAGCGAAATTGAAGAGAACAAAACACTATACGTGGCTTTAAATTCATCTTCACTTTAGCATTTGCTTATATTATCTTATTATGGTGTTTACAGTAGTGACAGTGTTAGGTATCTGCCATTTGCTTCATCTAGGCCTCTGGAAATTTGCATAATTCTGATTATATCCTATGTCTGTCTATCTTCTTCTTGCAATAATGAATTGATTGTGTATTTTTTGCAGTTGAAGCCCTTATTAGGTCACAATCCATCACTCTGCTACAGATACTGCATTTGTATCCTCAATTTGTTGGACTGTGTTGAATTTGGTGATAAATGAAGGGATTTGATGATTGCCCTATATATATATATATATATATATATA
>JAYMTP010001221.1:0-25419 GCA_036897365.1 Geranium brycei | reverse complement strand
AATTCCAAAATATATTGATATTATTATGAATAACTTGTTCTCAATTACAATAGCTAATTCCCTTATATAGGGAATAATAGAAAACCAACTAGACTTAGGAAACTAACCTAAATTCCAGCCCTAATTATACTCAACTGTTTTAACACTCTTTGACATTAAATTGCGTGTTAGTGATTTACTCATGATTATGATTAAGAGGACTTAGAACATAATTCTTTATAAGCAAGATTTTGTCACCAACGGGGCCTAAATTCCAAGAAGGAAAAGAGGCGCCACTGTAGAGGAGAGCCAATAACTGACTCACAAATGGATGGAGTCCAAGAGGATACAAAAATTTCAAAAGGTAGAAAGCAGTCCCTAAGATTTTGATAAAGCCAAAAAAAAATACAACCCCAGACACTTAAGTCCCATCTGTAGACTTCAGGAATGAAAGAAGCAACTAGATCATGGACATAATTGGGAAAACCCAAGGCACCTGGCACCATAAGATCCTAGACCACTGAAAGTGAATGAAAAGATGGTTACAATCTTCAAATGAGGCATTGCATATGCAGCAGAAACATTGAGCTGAGGGGACTGGAATCCCACCATCCTCTAAAAATAACCTAGTAGGTGTTCTTTAGAAGGGCACCTTTCACAAAATCGCTGCACAAGGATTGTAAGCAGCCATGTCCTAGGTAGAGGAAGAGTATGATAGCTTTGAGATTCCAATAGCCATTAGCTTTCTTAAGAATCAGGTTTCCAATTGATCTTATCAATGGCTACTTGAGAAATATGTTAATGTTGTAGCAACAAGGACAAAGATCTCCAATTTTGAACAGAAGAAATCCTTAGTAAATAATAATGATATCAAACTTAAGTTTCATATGAACTGTGAATGTTTGCATCAGAATGCTAGTATGATGTACTAAGAGCATCTCCAATTAGCTATTGTAGGGAGTGAAAATGGAAAAAATGGACTCCAATGGGGCTCCCTTCATGACTCTCTACGATATGGAGCTCCCCTCATTTCCTTTCTCTCTCCATACATGTAGGGAGCTCCCCACATTCTCTCCTACTACTTTATTACTTTTAGTCTACTTTACTCTCTCTCTCTCATACAAACTTTTTGTAAGTAAAGAGTATGAAATATTAATAAAATAGTATATGTAGTTTAAATATAGAGAGCATGATTGAAGTTGAACATGAAAAAGTGGCTCTCTAATCTAATTCCAATGCAAATCACTCTTTATGTTAATTTAAGTGTAGGGAGCAACATTGGAGATGCTCTAAGTTTCAATTTATTTTAGTTCTCTTAGTATAGCGATAATGGAAGTTATTATGAATTCAAAGTTCATCCATAATTGTTCTTGTGCTATAGGTTCACTCTAAGGGCATCAATATTGAGCTGGTGGAGAACTTCCTCCTGGATCTTGAAAGAAAATTTAATGGTAGAGTGATGTTTTCTTTGAAGCTTTTGTTTTATTTCAAGCTTCCTTCCTGTGTAAATATAAAATTTACTTGAAGTTTAGGATTGCTTACCAGTTACCACATAATTCCTTGTTAGTCCCTCGAGATGAGATCACAAGTTTTCTTATTATATAGCTAACTTTCTGTAGTCACTAGTTTGATGCTATTCATTTACCTTAAATTTTCATACTGAATAGTGGATCAAATGCCATGGAAACCATGGACTGTCAATTTTTAATGGGATTGTGTATTCTTTCTACATCTCTTTTAGCTTTTGCTTCAGGATTACTCATGGTCTTTGTTAGTTGATATTAGCGAGGGTTTGAAGGCTGTTTTTATAGCCTTTGCAAGGACCTATTTCCCTAATCTAGATTACTAGCAAAGTGAATTCTCACAACATTATAGCCTAATGTCTGTCAATTTTTTACGTCTCACGTTCATTTTTGAAAGACGGGCTCATAGATGACACTCGTCATAGGATAACATGAGTAATAGTTTATGAGTATATTCCAAATGCTTTTAACTAACCCTTGAAATATGTATGATGTGTGCTTTTAGTTTTCGTATTTCATGTTAGTTGTTTTGAATGTGCAATAATTCATTCAATGCCATGCTCAGCTGAGGCACTTCCATTGGAGAAGTCTACTGCATGGGAGACGCATGGTAAAACATTTGAAATGTGGATTTGTCCGCTTGTCTATTCGCTTATTGGGTATTGCAATGATGTGATTCTAAGGTATTCTGCTTGTATAACCAAGCAAGTGTTGCTGAGACCAAATTATTTGTTGAGTGTATTAAGGCTTTCATTTAAGTAAGTTTAAATACTGCTTGTAGATTGTGTCAAGATATTGTGGTACTGAAAGCTGAAGTTGCTGAACTTCTGTTACCGAGCGTTATAGTCAATCTTGCTGGCAGGAAGGATATTGATGTTGATCTTCACAAGCTAATCTCATTGCAGGTTATTTTCTTCTGCTGCTTCAGTTGTTTTTGAATTTATGAAAAAATCATTTTCTTGCTTCCCTTTGTCCTCAGTTTTTTAGCTTCTAAACATTTATTAGTGTTTAGGTAGATGTATGTTTTATGTTGTCTTTATTCGGATATAAATAGTCTCCTGTTTATTGCACTTTCTCATGGAAAAGTTGTTGGCATTCAATTTGCTTGTTTCATGTTCACACATGGTGTATTTAGTGTTCAATCAAGTCAACAGGATATTAGTATAGGATGGATATTGGGCATATCTGTAAGGTAGGTAGCAGAATGCTTATTTTGGGTCCTTGAAATATGTTAATGTTGTAGCAATAAGGACAAAGATTCCCACGACACTTCTAGATGATGTGGGTGGAACTGAAGCTGCAACATTCAGACTCACAAAGGAGACATGCTACTGTAGGAATGTTGTTGGGTCTTGGCAGTTGGATAGCTGCATGCTGTTATATTATTTGTACTGACATAAAGACAATGATGTACACCAGTGATTGCAAGAGAAGGAATGAGTGATGAATAATCTCCTTATTGATGGACTAACATTGCAGGCTATCTTTGTATTTGTGTGCAGGTGCAGGAACATATATTCACAGAGTCTAATTGTTTGATAAAATCCATACAAGTTCTTCTGAATGCCCTTAATGAACTTCGGCTATGCCATGTCATGGAAAGATCATCATCTGTAACCTCGAGGCGAGAAAGTTCTAAGGTGAGCATAATAAACCATTCTTTTAATTGTTTCTTTGCACTTCACTTTAATAGGTTCCAGAAGCTGATGATAACCCACAGTTGTACTGGCATATGTCATGGTGTTTCCTCAATACATAATAATGGTTACTTTTACAGTACCTATATATGTGTTAATAATTGCAGCTACAATAGTTGCTATATCACTGGATTCTTTGGGGTTTATAATTTTTTAAAAAGGAGTGCTGCCTTCATTAAAAGGTCAAACGATTACTAGGGAAAATTACATGAAAATTTTAATATTTCTACTCCCTTGCACTCATTGATGTATATGTGTCGATGAAGATGCCCTTTCTTTATTGGCGGTGACTTGGAGGCTACCTGTGATATGGCTTGATGATGAGGATGAAGATAGTTGTTTTTGTACAGCTTTTCTATCAACAGTAAATTTAAAATCCATAAATAATTAACTGACTTTTCAGGAAGGAATGAAAGCCATAGCCAAGTAAGCGCACTTGACAAAACAGGAGCAAATGCCAAAGCCAGCAAACAATAAAAAAATTGAAAATTACCAACAAAGAAGCCTATACAAAGTACTCACCATATAACAACTGCAAGAATCAACATACCACATATTAAAAAGGATTAGATTAGACTCATGGAATATTGCTAGTGTAAAAAAAGTAAGTACGAGCATTACTACGGTTCTCTAATCATTTCTATTTTCTCACTTGAAACCTCTCAAAACTTTAGAATGCACATTTTGCGCGATACTTTTACCTTTTCACGAGGCAAGGGTCCTTAGCAGGATATTGCTGAAGTCAATCAGTCAATAATCATGCTGTAAAGTTTGTTGTCTGATGTGTATTGTACAATGGTTCTGCAGAACACTAAGCCTTCTAGCTATGGTTCGAGATCCCGCTCCTCCTCCACAAAATCCAAGGATCAAGTAGGTACATCAGATGCTATTACCATGACATATTTATGGGACAAGGTAATGTCCTCAGTTCTTCTAATGCATTCAAGGATCCAGTAGTCAGTATTGAAAGAGACTTTAATTTTACTCAAAAATAATTTTTGTAGCTAGTTATGTGGAATTCGTTTATGCTTTTAAGGTTTTGAAAAGCCCAGAAAAGTCTTAGCAATTTATACAAACACATTAGTAACTTGTACATAAAATTCCGATTGAATGGATTGAGAGGGAAGGACGGAGTATTAAATGATTTGGTCACTGGTTTGAGAAAGTTGATATCTAAGCAAGAAGATCTAGTGTCAGGGGGTCAGCACTTTTGAATGGACTGGTTAAATTTGAAACTATTGGAGGAGCAAGAGGGAAGCCCTGTCCGTCCAGAATTTGGTGAGTATTAAGGAATTTCAGGGGGAGGTGCTTAATGTGTTCTTGGGTGAATACGTGTGGATGTGTCGTGGGTGAATACGTTTTCACAGGTACTGTGGACATGTTGCAATTTTTTGAAAATATTGAAGAAATAAGGCATGAGTGACATTCGTGGATCAGGTGGTCTTGATTTGGACAGAAGTGAATTCCATGTCTGATTTCCTGGCAAAAAGTGGTGTCTTCAAGACTCGCCCGTTTTACACCCAACAAAAATGGACAGACCGTTTCGCGGATCTAAATCTTATACAGGTTTTGGGATCTAAGGGGGAGGATAAGGCAGTATATGGGAATCAATTTGTTTCGGATAGTGCCTTAGTTTTTGTTGGCTTCTCGTGTAGCTTGGTCAAGGGGTTTGTTTTTGGGATTTTGCCCAACAGTTATCTAACTCTCCTCTTCCTCTCTTATCCCCAAAACATACTCACAAGGCTTGTTTATTTTATGGCATGTGTTGAATTTTATGATAATCAAGGGATTTGATTAAGAAGTACTCAATACTTCATAATCAAATATGAGTTCAATGTATTCAATACATCAGGTTAAGGAATACTTATTTATCCCTTTGGGCATTTAGGGTGTGGATGTAGGCCTTATGGCCGAACATGGTATATTCCCGTGTTCATTCTGTTTATTTTTCTCCTCCATGACGTCTCTTCTATTCATTTCTATAATATGAATTACTTGTTGCTTCCTCTGTTTTATTCTGACATATTCTATAACTTTTCAGGTTTATTGGCTTTCTGTTGATTATCTTCTTGTTGCCAAATCAGCAATTGTGAGTTTCAAAAATTTCATTTACATAGCTTCTTCTTTCTGCCCTTGTTTTCTTCCGCAGTGACTGAGAATTTTTTGACATTTTGTTGTGCGCTTTAAAGATTTGTGGCTCATACTTCACCTCTGTGATGTACGTGGAACATTGGTGTGAGGAGCATTTCAAAGGCCTCACATTGGGCAGCCCAGATTTTTCTCATCTTGAAATTGTAAGATACTCGGAGAAATTTACACATATTTGATTTAATTCTTTTTTTTGCTCAGCAAAATGATTGATTGAATATTAATGTATGACAATGATTTTCTAACATGTTCATGTCATTTTTTGGGTTACCAGTTACCATGCCATATTGAAATACTTGTTTCAGCAGTCACTCAAATCAATGAATCTGACAGCCTGTATGGAATTATCCAGTCACATAAGGTTAGCTAGAATTACTCTTTAAGTTTTGACTTCATTCATGTTTCTGTTAATTATATAAGTTTCTTAGTATGTAAGAAATTTTGTATCGATAAATTATATTTGCAATTAAATTGCACACCATTCAAAATATTTAAAGAAAAAAAATGAATGGGGAAGAAAGAAATGCTACAATATAACTCTTGGTGTCTTGTCTTTTATGTAGTGTCAACAATTAGAACTGAAGAAAGTCATTAATTTCCCGTATGCATGATTTGAATGGGAGGTGTTGTATCATTTAATCGGAAGTAAATTTTTGAGGCAGTCCTTTATTTTTTTCTCTATTTAGGTGTAGGGAACTTTTTCCATCAGTTATTAACTTTGCATGCTAACATAGCTTCCTTCGAAGGTATTATTACTTTGTAACATATGATTGCATATGCTTTAATGAAATTTGGGTGGTTGAGTTCATGCATAGTATCTGAGTATGTGTGTGCACATGTAGGCTGGGCTAAATATATTCTTACATTTTGTACCTTTTTGCTGTGTTTTGATGGCATTAATAGTTGACCTCGCAAATCATTACCTTTGAGCATGAAGGAAACTGGAGCCAGGCCCTTGAATATTATGATTTACAAGTACGATCAGAAGCCATGAACCAAACAAATAGTGGCTCTACTAGTATGTCAATAGATGATTCTCAAACAGCGGGGCATGCATCTATTTCCACATATAAAGATGAAATGAGACAGAGGAAACCTTACAAAGGGCTGATTAGATCTTTGCAGCAAGTTGGTTGCACGCATGTGCTGGATTCATATTTCCAGGGGCTAACTTCTCAGAAGGGTCAGTTTCAGCATGACCCAGAGTTCATTGAATTGCAGGTTAGATTTGTTAAAATCCATCATGGTGACAGATGAAGGCAATACTATTCAATTTTCATGTTTTTCTTGGCATCTAGTTTATTCATTTCCATAACTATAAGCTGATCATGTTTCTTGGATTTCTCCTTCAACTTTTGCAGTATGAAGCTGCTTGGCGCACAGGAAACTGGGATTTCTCCTTGCTTCACATGGGAGCTAATTGTAATTCAAGTCAACACATTAAAAGTTATCACTTCAATGAAAATTTGCACAGGTAATATGAATGGCGATGATTGGTTCAGGATGTTTTCTGTTATTAAAGCCAATCCATTCTCCCCCTAAGATCTTGTGAGTGAGTGGCTTGCATCTGTTGGCCTGGTATCATGCTATTGGTGGTTCAAGTATGTTGAGTTAATATTATATATGTAACTCAATGTTGTTGTTTGAAATATGATTTATCAGCAGATATTTAGTTGTGCTATTCAACTGGTTGGGAATAAATGTGTGTCTTCTTAACTTGTACCTAAACATCTGTCTTCTTTTTGTCCTTTGTTACTTGTTGGAAACTTAGTTGCTTAAGAGCACTGCAAGAAGGGGATTCTGATGAGTTTCATAGAAAGCTTAAAGATTCAAAGCAGGTGGTGTTTTTCTCAAAACTCATTTCCTCTTTCTGGTAGCTGGATTTGATGTAACTAACACACGTGCCATTATTTTAGGAGCTTGTTTTGTCTGTTTCTCATGCAAGCGAGGAGAGAACTGAATATATCTACTCAACAATAATTAAGCTTCAGGTACCAGTATTCTGTCATTAACAATATCATCCCACTCATGGAATTGTTAGGCAAGGGACACCCTACTATCTACACCGAAAAGTTAATTGTTATTCCTGCTGCTATTAGGTTTTATAATAAACAGGTTTCCTTCCACATGTACTATTGTTTAGGTATATGCCTTTCTATTTTACTACCTCTGTATTAAAGTTCTTTTAATTTGGAATTTTCTTGTTAAATGCTTTGTTTCAGTTTTCAGTCTCATTACCATCTCTCTTGCAGATATTGTATCATCTTGGTGTGGCTTGGGATCTACGCTGGACATCTCCACACGAGACAGTAAAAGCTTATCAAGAGAAGCAAAAAGTGTTCCCTGAACCAATAATTCCAACTTTAGACCAGGTATTAGTTTGTCAGCGTCTCTTTATTCTTTTTATGTTTAGGTATTTATACATGTTTAACAAGAGACACTCAAAAACTGTCTTAGAAGATTTCCTAACAGAAGTGTTCAAAATTTCATTGTAGTTGTCATGGCTGAATAGCAGTTGGAATTCCATTTTAGAACAAACACAGCTGCATATGAATTTGTTAGAACCATTCATAGTATTTAGACGAGTTTTACTTCAAATCTTGGGTTGCAAGGATGGTATTGTGCAACATCATTTACAGGCTGCGTCCACCCTTCGTAAGGTATCATTTTAATATTTACATCTTTTGTATGAACGGACAGTGGTATCATGACATCTTATAATAGGTTTCCATATGACTTACAGGGCTCTAGGTTTTCTCAAGCAGCTGCTGCTTTGCACGAATTCAAGTATCTCTGTGCTGATATCAAAGAACAATCAGCAGTGTATTGGGTTGGAAGGGTATATTGTTTTCCTTTATTTTTCAATATGTTAGGTAGATAACCATCACACAATTAAGAACTGTTAATATTGTGTAAATCTGCAGCTAGAAGAAGCAAAGCTTTTGCGATCCCAAGGTCAGCATGAGATGGCAATCAGCCTTGCAAAATATATCTCACAAAATTATCAGTTAAATGAGGAAGCTTCTGATGTATATCGTTTGGTTGGGAAGTGGCTGGCAGAAACGAGATCCAGCAAGTTATAAATCACTTGTTCCTATTGAGCACTTTAGTTCTTGTTATTTATTATGGTTTATAATTGCTTATTTTATTATCACACCATCTGAATGCAGCTCAAGAACTATTTTAGAGCTGTACCTAAAACCTGCAGTTTCACTTGCTGAAGATTACAGCAATACTGACAAGAAATCCATAGAGAGACAGGGCCAAACCCATTTTCACCTTGCTCACTACGCCGATGCTTTATTCAGGGGCTATGAAGAAAGACTTACCTCTAGTGAATGGCAGGCTGCAATGCGGTTAAGGAAACACAAGGTATATCTTTTTTTCATATCATTTCTTATTTGGTTGAGAGAGGGAGTAAGTCTTTTTACTATTCAAGAGGAGGCTCATCGAGTCATGAGCTATAAACTATAGGGGGTTACAAAGAGATTTATGAGACAAGTATTATTCATTCTGCAGACCGTGGAACTTGAAGCACTTATTAGGCGATTAAAGAGTTCAACAAAGGCAAGTCCACCATTCCAAACATTATTCCTTTCCATTTTTGGCCACCTCCATTCAATAGGCATAATTTTTTGTTTAAAATTCTTATTAGTTGTTTTACTTCTACAGTATAAATTTTCTCTCTTTTCAGCTGGGAGTTAAATATGTGTTATACTCAGGTTGAGAAGATCGATTATTCAGTGAAAATACAAGAGTTGCAAAAGCAACTTGCAATGGACAAGGAAGAGGCTGAAAAGTTGCAGGTAACAACCAAACTTCCAAATTTTGAAAGCATTCTTAAAATTATGTATTATCATCCATAATTATTCTTAGAGATAGAAAGCTAGTGATAATGACCCCATGCACATTCCCTTCTAAATCTACTTGGTGCAGGTGCTTCGAAACGAAGCAAGAATAAAACCCTATCTTTAGGGAGAAGACGGAATTAATCCTAACAACTCAAATTGATAGTAATAATGATGATGTTCCTATTCTCTACACAAACTAAGACTTAAATTGAATTAATTCTTCAAAACTAATTAGAGCAGAAACGTAGAATGATATAGTCAATCAATCCTAACCAACTAGATTTAGGAACCTAACTTAATAGGAAAACCTAAAACTATTCAAATCCTAATATAATTAAGAGTCTTAATTGGTATTGTACTGCATCATTACTTACATGTTGTACTAGAATTCCCATAACATAAAACCCCTCCCCACTCACAACATATTATTTGGGTCAAGATTAAATGAGGTGACAACGCAAACAAGTCATAGGCCCGTGACTAAACCAGCTCCAATACCGTTTTTAGAACTCCACACAATCAGTATTATGTGGAGGGGCCCATCTTGTGGATGAGGCGGTCAACAAAACTCCTCACTATCAGTATGGGCACATCAACAGAACTTAAGATAGAATCGAAAACAAAAGAAACCTAGATAGTATTAGAAGAACACAAGAACCCATGCCCATGACTAACACTAAGAGTAGTTTAATGTTACTCAACTTTCTGTTAGTATCTATTTTTATGTATGCTGTTCCATATTTTAGTGTGCCTGTTTGTGTTACGAAATTGAGTTATGGTATGCATTATTATTGTAAAACTTGTGATTGTTCATGTATATAATTAGTACTGGAGAATCAAAGATATTGTTTTGTAAAGGCACCATAGTAATATGCTTACCAATCTTGAATTATTGGCCTTAAAGAGCAGTTTTGCATTATTTATGAGTAGTTTTATATGGCTGTTACCAAAGACACTCCATGAAACCAAGTTGCTGTTATTTTTTGTGCTATGGGAGCCTTGTAGTAGTTGTCACTGCTCACTGGCTTGTGGTGTAAGTTTAAACTTTTGTATTGGTTGTGTGTTATCACTGGATGTGTTTCTGTGTCTGCATTACAATATGAATATAAAAACTGGATTTCATTCTTCAAATTAGTATTTTTTTTGTATCTGATATTTGTATGGACATGTGGATCTGGTGTTTGGGCTCTTATTCTTATGGCCCTAGGGTTACTGTTTTAAACTTCATTCCTTCTTTCCATCTACAGGAAGACCGGGACAACTTTCTCAACCTGGCATTGGAAGGGTATAAGCGCTGTTTGGTTGTAGGTGACAAGTATGATGTGAGAGTGGTAAGCCTCATGGGTAGTCTTTATCATTCTTCATTCACAAGTTATTCCTGAACTGAAGATATGGTCATAATGGTATTTATGGTCGGAGCCAATCCTTGAATGAACATAAATTAATGCATAGAACTATATATGTTTATCACTCAATTACTGTTCATCTGAATATTTTCATTCTAAGGTCCAAAAGAAGCTCCTTCAACATGGTCTCCAACTATATGGCAATCTGCATTTGAATTTCTGTTAAATTTTCCTTTAATGGAAAAATTGGCCTTCGTGCAGGTTTTTCGAATAGTCTCCCTGTGGTTCAATCTTTCTTCTAGACAAAATGTTGTAAATAGCATGCTTAGCACAATTGAACAGGTATAGAGAATGGTAGTATTACTTTCTATTTCATTGTTAAAGGAAGGCTTTCCTAAAAGTATTTCTGATTCCTTTTTTTATGCTCTGCCAGGTTCAAACATATAAATTTATACCGCTGGTTTACCAAATTGCTTCAAGAATGGGTAGCTCGAAGGATGGTCAGGGACCACATAATTTCCAGGTCCTGTACTGGTGTGCTAGATATATTTTTATTTTGAAGAGGTTTTCGGTAGTTTTAATAAACAATATTGAACTGTGCAGTTTGCTTTGGCCTCTTTGTTGAAGAGAATGGCCAAAGATCACCCATATCACACTATTTTTCAGGTATACATGTTTTTTTCTGACCTCGTGGGTTCTCTTGAGCCACTTGCACACCTCTTATATGTTTGCAACTGGAGTAATAAAACTTTACTTCCATTCCACAAGTTTCAACATACAAGAGAAATAAATAACGCTCCATACCATTATCATTCCAGTTCTGCATGAAATTAATTGTTGATTTGGTATACACTTGTGCATTACTTAATATTGTCTTTCTTCTTTTTTTTATCAGCAATCTCCTGACATGTACACTTTTCACATTTTTTCTTGCATTTCTGTCATGGAACTAGCTTCTTGCTCTGGCAAATGGTGATCGTATAAAGGACAAACAGCGTAGTAAAAACTCATTTGTAGTGGATATGGATAAAAAGCTAGCAGCAGAAAATCTATTGGAACAGTTAGCTTCGTACCATGGTCCAATCATCAGACAAGTAATTTCCATCATTTCTTATCTTCATTCTTTAAAGAAGAAAACTTTTTGACCATTCTTCAATCAAACGTTTTATATGCAACCTTTGGTTTATGTTTATTACCTTCATAGATGAAACAAATGGTGGAGATATATATAAAGCTTGCAGAACTAGAAACAAGAAGAGAGGTTAGTCAAGTACTTATGGCTAGAAAATTATTATGTTCTGTTGTGTAGTCTTCACCATGTCATCAATTTGGTTTAGTTAGCCTTCCATGATTAATGAAAAATAAAACAACATGCAATTTTGTTGTAAATGCCTAATTAGATTGTGTTAACAGGACACCAATAAAAGACTTGCTCTACCAAGGGACATCCGCAGTGTTCGGCGACTAGAACTTGTAAGTGAACTGCATATATGATTAATATGAGAAATTAGTATTAATAAGAAACAATGATGAATTGTACCTATTAGATGACTGCTATAATTGAAACCAAATAATGTAAATTATTAACTATCTCTATAATGATGGGAATGTTTCAAATATTGGTTCATTTTTCATGCTTTTGGTTTGTTGATTTCAAGTAGAGGTGTTGGACTAAATTTTGTCCGGTTATAAACTTATCCACTCCTGCCAGCATAATGTGCTGGCAAAGAGTATAGATGTTAAGTTCTTGGTTAAACTTACTTTTACCTCTCTAAATTGCATTTATTGTCCTGGTAGTTTCAATAACATTTAGCATTTCCTATCATAGATGGGTGTGTAGACGGTAATTATTCCGTAAGAGCATTTCGACCAGAGCATTTCAATTAGGCACAAGTTTTCTCCCTATTCATGTATACTTAACGACACGTCTAGCAGACTAGCATGCAAAAATAATTGCCAATTCAATTATGTTATTACTGTACTGCTGTCTTATTACATTACTGTAAAATGAAAATTTTTGACATTTTAATAATGTTGTGGAGAGGCTACATTATAGGAAATTGCCACTGTATAGATCCTAACTAATACTACCAAACCATTCAAACTAAACTCAAGATGTCACTGACCTCTTTCTCAAGGTGTTGAACTTTATGCTTCCCAGCTTGATAAATGCAGAACTTGGACTGACATTTGAGGAACAAATATATCTATCCCAAGCATACTTGTATTCCCTTGAAAAAAAAACCTTGTTTATGTGTTCTTACTTTTCACAATCATATTGTGTGTGTAAGGAGCTGATCATATTTGGTCTCTCTGATAATGTTCCTCCTTTCATTTCATTTAGATGTTTCATTTTCAGGGGAAATTAATGAAATGACATGTTTAGTAGATGATAGCGTAAGGATAGTAAAATATGGAAAGTTTTCCATTTTCATTTGCTGTAGATGCTACCATTTCATAATAGAAGATAAGCCACTCTTCAAGGGACAAGAAGAGCAGTATATCTTATACCACTTATAACTTAAATGTTAAGAAAATAATATTTGAAACTGTAATGTTGATATTTCAATTGTATATAAGATGGTTGAATGAAAGAGAATGATTAGGGTGCTTGCGATTTAGAGATTATGTGATCCTAATGTGGTTGTCTATCCTGATTTATTAGAATTGACCCCCTAGTCAATATTATCTAACTAGTGCAAGCCCTAAGAGCTCCCTTAGCTATGCTAATTCTTATATGTCAAAGATAAGAATGGGGAATTATTCTAGCTAATTTGTTTCTCATGATATTCATGCTTAATTAGATATTTGCATTTGCATCTGTGAGACTAGTCATTCAATAATAATATTATTATTTTATTCACCAATGAGGATACTAACCTCTTGAGCACATGCATTTTCATTGGATATTCAGGTTCCTGTAGTGACAGCTAATATTCCAGTTGACCGTAGCTGTGAATATCGTGAGGGATCCTTCCCACACTTCCAAGGATTAGCAGATTCAGTCATGTATGGCTAACCATATGTGTTTCATTTGACCTTTGTATGTTAAATTCATTATATGATGCTAATTTTCCATCTATATTGACAAGTACAGGGTAATGAATGGTATAAATGCTCCAAAAGTTGTTGAATGCTTTGGCTCGGATGGCTGCAAGTACCGGCAACTTGCAAAATCAGGAAATGATGACTTAAGACAAGATGCTGTATGATTTCCAACTTATCCCAGTCGAACAAATGCACATGATTATGTAGTCCTGGAATGCAACTTATATTTTAAAGGAAAAAACTACATGCAAGTTGTAAATCTGCCTGGTTAAGCATAGATAGTATGAAGCCAAGACTTAGGCTCAACCATCAAGAAAAACTTTAAAACTCTGTTTTGTTTGTTTACATCCTAAACAAATGTAAAAGGAGATTGTGTAACATACTCCATAATCTAATAGAAATGTTTCCTAATCTAAATACTACATTAAAACATTGATTGTAATTTATTTGTTGAGTGTGGATCTTGGGCCAAACATCTAACTAACTTGTTATATTGAAACTAAAATACTTAAAATGCTAAAACTTTCTCGGAGGGCGTATAAAAAATGCATTTACTATGGAAGTTCTAGTTTACAAAATTGCTGAATAGCACGTTCTTGATATTGTTATTTGTATCTCATCTTGTTTAGTGTTTTTTTCATGAAAATTTTTCATATAATTTTCAGGTTATGGAGCAATTCTTTGGGTTGGTTAACACTTTTCTACGGAATCATCGGGATACCTGGAAAAGAAGATTAGGAATACGCACATACAAGGTATCCATTCGTTTCTGTTTCTCATCTCTTGAAAAACAACTCATGCTCATAATTGGTTTATATTTCAGATTTTATCATGCCTCAGTTTTTATGGCTTTTGAACCTTTTAGAAGATCACTCAGCTTTCCCTTTAGTCTATTATATTTGACATTAATAAAGGATTCTTTCTTGATATTTGCTCGTTACTGTCATATTGTCGGTAAATCGTGCATATGTTCGTTGTATGCAATTTATTTTTCTTTGATGACATACGTTTTTATTGAATTTATATTCTTAGAGTGGATTATTACTTCTAGTTGCACTTCGCAAACATTTACTCTATGGTAGAACTAGTCATATTTAGTATTTGATCATCTTTTCCTGTGTGTTTGGTGGGTATGGGGTAGCCAAAAGTTAAAGTTATTCTTTAAAATACATTGATAAATGCTCCAATAAGTGTGCTCATGACTTCTGGGAAACGAAATAGGTCGTACCTTTCACTCCAAGTGCTGGTGTTCTTGAATGGGTCAATGGCACTTTTCCTCTTGGCGAATATCTTATAGGGAGGTCAGTTAAAATACAGTATGACCTATTTTCCTCTTCTTTCTAATTGCTTATTCTCTTTCAAATTATTTTAATACACCTTTCAGCATGAGAAATGGAGGTGCACATGGACGTTATGGAAATGGGAATTGGCCATTTCCAAAATGTCGAGAGCACATGACAAATGTAAGTGCCTTATGCTTTCATATAGATGTTGCATTTCTTGTTTGTCATGTGATGAGAATTTAAAGCAGAGTCTAATGAAGAGTTCCTTCTTAAATCAAGAGAGGTAAGACAGTGAAATAACCTAGTAGACGTATCCAAAATATAATTCTGCAAGATTATAACATGCTGAAAATGGAAATAACTACAGTTGTCTACCTATGGGTGATGTTGCCTCATGTGCACACAGCAAGACCGCCTAACCCTTCATAGGTGCATAACAAGCTGGCCCAATAGTCAGACTCCACCAACCCAACAACTAGGAAGTGTTATATTTTAATACAAATTCCATCAGTTAGTTGATAGGAAATTTATATGGGAACTTTTTGTTACAATAATGTGTCCTAAGGTTAAAACTTATCGTATGAGTACTTGTATAATCTCTTGGTGTGTGCGATTCCTTCCCTAGAAACAAACTGATACATAGCGTTTTATAGGAAAAGGACAAGAGAAAAGCTTTCCAGGAAGTTTGTGAGAACTTCAGGTCTGTACCTGTTTGCTTTTTTACTTTTGTTGATTGATAGTGAACTTGTAATGAAAAGGGACCAGATAAGTGCGTATAACTCCTGATCCAATTGGCGTCTCATGCAGGCCTGTCATGCATTACTTTTTCTTGGAGAGGTTTTTACATCCGGCTGAGTGGTTTGAGAAAAGACTTGCTTACACTAGAAGTGTGGCTGCTAGTTCAATGGTTAGTATGTTGTGGCTTTCATGCAACCTTTAGAAGCATAGTTCCTTTGGTTTTGAAATGAAGCTAGTCTTTTTTCTATTTTATGCCATTAAACTGAATGTTGTACCGATAAAACTGTTCTTTGCTGATCATTAAAAAATCTGAATATTGTACCTTCAAAAACAAAATCTGAATGTTGTAATGCGCTGGAAATAACGTGCATGTGCACTCAAGGTGCAGAGGCCACAAAAAGATAAATGGATATCATTTCTTCACAGTTATACCTAGTTGTTCCAAAACATAGCCCTTGTGGGTATCATACCCACTAGGATGTTGTTCGGAAACTTCTACATTTTCAACTCAAATCAAATTGCACCTTTTGTTCTTTCTCACGGGAGAATAAACGCCTTTCCCCTTGACCCTGCCCACTTTTTTACTCTTCTCATGAACTTCTATATTGTGGACTCAGATCAAATAGCACGTTTGTTCTCTTTTGTGCTAGAAAATGAACACATTTGGTTTGCTTAATATCTGTTTTTTGATAAGCAAAAAAATTTATTAAAATTTGCTTAATATCTGATGAAGAACTAACTGTCATCCTGAGCTGATATGATGATACCTCGTTACAAATCAGGTAGGGTACATTGTCGGCCTTGGAGATCGACATGCCATGAATATCCTAATTGATCAAGCCACTGCCGAAGTTGTTCACATAGATCTTGGTGTTGCATTTGAGCAAGGCTTGATGCTTAAGACACCAGAGCGGGTGCGTTCTAATTCTCAAAGCATACTGTCTCCTTTCCTGACGTAATAGGGTTTTCATCATTTATTGTTTAATAAATATGTAGGTGCCATTCAGACTGACAAGAGACATCATTGATGGAATGGGAGTTACTGGAGTGGAAGGGGTTTTCAGAAGGTGTTGTGAAGAAACACTCTCTGTTATGCGGACAAATAAAGAAGCTCTCCTGACCATTGTTGAAGTATGATATCTTAGTTAAGTCTTGGAAATATGGAGTTAAATTACATTTATGCTGAGATACTGAAGTAGAAGGAAATTTATGTAGGTGTTTATCCATGACCCCTTGTATAAGTGGGCTTTATCTCCTCTGAAGGCTTTGCAGCGCCAAAAGGTATTTCAAAACTTCAAACCTTTCATCTGTGGGTGTAGACATATGCGATCACCTATTTAGCTTTGAAAATGTGTAAAAATTTGCGGCAATATAAAATGGAATGTTAGATATATTAAAACTGTCAATCTAAAGCTTTATTGACGATTCTTGTTGTCCACAACTTTTGTTCACCTGATATAAGAAAAGGGTTCTGGACTTGGAGACATATGATATTTTTAGATCTTGCCCCTATATGGAATATGGCCGATTCTTTCATTTCTAATATTTTCAAGTAAATATTGCCCCTATATTGATTTTCCATTTGTTTTAGAAGAATAAGATAGTTGCTTCTTTCATTTCTAATTTTTTTAAGTAAATATTGCCCCTATATTGAATTTCTATTTGTTTTAGAATAATAAGATAGTCTATTGTTTCATTTCTAATTTTTTTAAGTGACCAATGTTTTGATGTTAGCATCTATTTTGTGTCTCAGCGGCTTCATATAGAAACCTGTTATTTATTTTTTCTAGCTGCGGAGTGTAATTGGTAGTTCAGTATGGTATTCTTGTTCTTTTCTTCTTTTAGTATATGTATGTTGCTTGCTGGCATTAATTTTTCATTTTTCACTTGGATAGGAATCAGATGATGACCTTGAAACAAGTCTGGAAGACCCAGAAGATGATTATGAAGGAAACAAGGATGCTGCCCGTGCATTGATGCGTGTCAAAAAGAAGCTAGAAGGATATGAAGAAGGTGAATTGAGGAGCGTACATGGGCAGGTAAAAGTGTCTGAACTCACAAGATTCTTCGGTTTTGTCTTTGTATAATCACATCAATCTTCTCCTGACAACAAGACAAAAAATATGGACGGTCTTTTATCTCAAACACCAGTCACACGAACATACATATTTTTATTTCTTCTTTGTTTGAAGATTGTGGTTCATATGTGCCTCCACCTTACCAATACCATTATTCTGAAACAAGCTAGTTTAAAAAATGAGTGTTTGGCAGCAACAGTGACTCATTACTTATAAATGTGATCTCTTGCTTCATTATTTGTACAGTATCTATGGAATGTTAATAGTGTTAGATTCACTTGTTAGCTCGTTCTTATAATTTGTATTGTTGCATAAAGTTCTGTGGCCTAGTTCTAAAAGGTCAGAAGCTGAATAATCTGAAAATGTATTTTGCAGGTTCAACAACTCATTCAAGATGCTATTGATTCTGAGCGATTATGCCAAATGTTTCCTGGTTGGGCAGCTTGGTTGTGATACTTAAAAGCCACGTTTTCTCACCCCCCAAACATCCACTTCATCTTGTGCATGCAATTTTCCAAGTATGCTATTGTTATATATCTGCAGGATAGAGATGTGGGTTGTCTTTTGCACGAAATGTACAGTGAAACGGAGAATAGATAGGTTTTTTATTTGAAATGCCCCATGTATTTATGTAGTGTATCACGTGTAAACAAATTGTGAGTATGATTAGCTTATCGAGTCCTAGAGGATAGCGTCCTAACTGTTGCAAAGTCCTTGGCCTGGCTATAATAGAAGATTTCATTCTCTTGAATCGATTCATGTTGCTTACTGCTTAGTGTAAGTGTTTCTTTCTAAGGGAGCACTTTCTCATGATTCTGTTGAATGGCTTTTCAGGTGAACTTTGCATAGCCAGATTTTCTCGTATATGCACCGCTTCACTCTTAACATATTCCCATAGGCCCAAACAAGCTCCTGAGAGTTATTGGGCTTGAGGCTAGCCCAAAAATAATTGGGCTTTGGGAGTAGACTGGCGCAATATGTTTGCTGGAATGTCCATAGTGTAGAGTCGGTGTACCAAAGGAACGTGCCTTCATTATTGGGATAAGTACAGTTATGTGGATATTAAATTCCATTTGGTCTTGAAAATAATGTGATATTATAAAGGGAACGCAATTATTACAATTATGAGATGATTTCATTTATAATTTAAAAGAGAGAAAAAAACCTAACGTGCAAGCTTTCTCCCTTGTTTTCTTTCGTTGAGCTTAACCAACAGTTGATTTTGCTTTGGATCTGACGCTGTTAATCAATGAGAGTTCCCAATTTTTCGGAGTCCCGTGTATGATAATGTTTGCCTCCGTCTGTTTTGTCTGAAACCACGTGGCATGTCCAAAGCACAAGCTCCAATGAGCCTTTCTATGGATTCATGCCCACAACCGACCTCCAAGAGGCTAATTGATGAATGTAGAATGTGATTCCTCAATAATAATAAAAATTCTATTTCCAAATTAAACGTGCACAGTATTCTATTGAAAATGTTTTTTTTTTTGCAATGTGCTACAAAAACTGCGTATGCTATAAAGCAGAATCGTCAAATCTAGACAACTGAAGATGTCGGTTTCTTCAATATGATATTGATGTTGCTGCACCTTTTATATTTTGACTTTCAAAGTAATTAATAATTAATTGTTAACTTTGTTTTATTGTTTAATAAAAATGACAATATTGAATAGTTTTCTTTGCAACTTTTACTTTAAAGATGCTAGAAATAGTTTTCTAACCACAATTATTCTATAAATGAATAATATTTTTGAATATTTTCTGAGTTTAGCCAATAAAAATAAAGGATAACCACCTAAATAAGTGTTATAAATATCTTTAACGTGACACTACAACTGTTTTAGGCCCATGCTCCAATTTTGGATTGTCCTGAATTCAAATCTCGTTGCAAGAGACAAGGATTAATTTTCGGGTAGTATAAAAAAATATAATTATTCAAAATAAAGTGTTATAAATCAATTTATCAAGTATTTAAATGCTCATATTCACTCTTTTAAATTATGTTACTTCATACCAAATAAATCACTACTATATTTAGTTAAATGTATTTTCTTGATGGCCAAGACATGTCCAATTTACAGCATCACGTTCACTCCAATCACGCGTTCCCTACCATCCACTACCATTACTGCCTATTAATCATTATTATTATATAATTAAAATCAGAACTATACCTTTCCCGTCAGCCAATAATACCCCCACACGTGTCTCATGCCTATTCTTGTAATTAAAATAAAAAGTCCGTGCTCTGTTCTCGTCGCTGGCCCAAAACGACAGGTCGGAAACGAACACCGCCATAGCGTCAGAGTCGGTTCCGTTTCGTTCCCTCTCCTTTAGTAACTGCCAATACCTCTTCTCCAAGTAACCTACCAAACCCAACACGCAATTTATCTATTTATATTTAAATCAAAACCAATTTCTCTCTAATTTTTGATTTACAGATTCGAAGAATTTGTAGAAATGTACACTGATTCGTCTCTCCCCAGAATGGTCTGTTAGATTCGTTTTCGTTTTCGTTTTCGTCTGTACATAAAACTCTGAAGATTTTTCTCTGGTTCTGAAATTCGTGGATACGAGTTCGGATCAGTCAGTCCGATCCCCAGATTCTTCATCAGTTCGCTTCAGATTAGGGTTTGTTTGAGCTCGAAATGAAGATTTACGCCGAGCAACGTCGGTTTCAGGAGCAGGAGATTGCTGGATTCGATAATCGTTCGGATCTTCCCGGTTCAGGTTCCGATTACGATTCGTCGGTCTCCGATTGCGAGAGCGGAGTCTCCGGCGGGAGCTCCGAGCGGTTCTGGTCGATGGTTCGGCTGGGCGAAGGGGACGGCGCCGGAGAGACGATCCGGCGGCGGTTCGCTGCGGGGCTGGGGTCGCTGGGGGCGCACGCGACGGTGGCGGCGGTTCACAGGAACTCGATGTCGAGCGAGTTGGGGCGAGCCCGAGCAAGGTCGTTCCAGATCTTCACGGAGGCGGTGGAGATGAAGAACGGTGGGGACGCGAACGTGAGGTACGCTTGGGACGCGGCGTCGAGCAAGGAGGAGATTGAGAGTGTTGTTTGTTTTGGGTTCTGTAATTTCCAGAACAATGGATTGTACGGCTCTGGGGTTTACCTCTCCCCTCTCGATTCTCCTCTGGAGAGGTAATCTAATTTCTTGCTTCATTTCATTGATGGGTTTTTTGAGTTTGAATTCTAGTGAGATTAGTGGGTTTTGGTTGATTGCTGATAGAAATAAGTAATTTCTAAACAAAATGCTAGAACACTGGAAATAAGATAGAGAGTAATATTATTGATGTTTTTGATGTCTAATAAGAAACCTAAATCTAAACTAGAATAGAATAGACAATAGACTGATTTATTATAACAATGGCAGTGTGAAATCGTTGGCTATTGGTGAAGATGGGTTGAGGCATTTGCTGCTGTGTCGTGTTATATTGGGGAAGTCAGAGATTGTTCGTCCTGGGTCGGATCAGTGCCATCCGAGCTCGGAAGTGTTTGATTCTGGTGTTGATGATCTTGTCAACCCGAAGAAGTATATCATGTGGAGTACCCACATGAACACCCATGTCTTGCCAGAGTATGCCATAAGCTTCAGAGCTCCTCCTTCCTTGAAAGGTACATATATATGATGTATTAGCCTTTTTGTTTTGTTTTGTTTTCATTGGATTGGTGTTTACTACATTTTGATGGTGTTTTGTGTAGGGTTTTTGAGGACTCCAGAGGCTACGAGCACGCCAACTTCGCCTTGGATGCCGCTTTCAGTTCTGATTTCTGTGCTGTCCAAGTTTTTAGCTAAGGAGGCCATTGATTTGCTTGCCAAGTACCACAAGGATCATAGAGTGAGTGCTTCTGAACTGCCTTGAATGTACTTGAGCTTAATCTTATGTATTAAGCAATCTGATTTTTTTTCTTCAGGAAAAGAAGATCTCTCGGGGCGAAATGATTCAGCGAGTGAGGCAAATAGCAGGGGACAAGCTGTTGATTGCAGTCATCAAATCTTTCCGATCCAAGGTATGAATTTGTGTGGGTTGTGGATTGTTGAGTGTTGTTGTTCCTTTTAAGTATTGAACAAAGTATAAATTTATATAATTTACAAGTTGGGGTGGAGTAAGGGTCAATGTTGTGACTTCTTTTTCAGTGGAGAGAATGTAATTCATATATGTATATAGCTCTGCCTGAGTTAATAAAATGGATTATGCTTCTATGTCAATGTGAAGCAGCACATATTCTACATTATATAATCCTTATTCCTGATTGCATTGTTGGGCTTTGAGCATTATATTTTGTAAAGTGTGATGTGTGTTGATCTTCTTCAATTGTTACTGAACTGAAAATGTAAATTTTTGTTTGCTGCAGCAATCTGTGGGAGGATCTATGTTGCTGGGATGAGTTTTGGAGCAGACAGACATTTGGGTTTTCATAATCAATACACAGATTAATGATGTGATGATGTAGTTAGCAGTAGCATTAGCAGTTGTTTCAGTAACTCAAATACTCAAATCTGCAAATTGTAATTCATGTGATGTGTTCAATCAATAGAATATATATCTTCTCCTGGCGTTTGCATAAGCCCAATAGATGCATATCTTGGGCCTCCATTTAGTCCAGTTTTCTGGACCCAGAGCCCTTATAATTAGGCCCATAATGCTAGGCCCACCTAGCAATAGATTTTTCATAGGAGCGTCAGCATGCTTATTAAATATTCTAGAAAGCCTCTGGTTAAAGCTAATTTAAGGTCAGGCGCTAAGCCTGGATGATAATAAATAGACCTAATTAAGTATATTCAGATCAACATCAACCAACATATTTGGCAATTAAATTACAATGTTGTCTTAATATAATCGTAAACATCTTCGAGATCAGATCAACATCACCACCGCCACTTGCTGATTCAATTCCCTTATATTTTTCTCATACTATTCTTAATACTGATTTTTCTCCAATGACCTTCTAAAACTAATTAACTTTTTAAGGTTTCATATATTAATTAATATTTTCCAACAGAATAATAATATGCACTGAGATAATGTTTGAATTTCAAATTTATGTAGAGTGAAGTTGAATTTTTCTATGTGTATAAGAACTGAATAAACAGTTTATGTATATCTTAATTATCTATTTTTAATGAGATTAACTGAGACGAACAATCCAGAGCGTCCACGTGTGAGGACACCTACGGGTATAAGTAAATATCAGAGATATGAGATAAATAAATGGATAGGATATGCAACAAAAGCATCCATTTAAACGTGACTCACAAAATCTCTGCTCACTTCTTCTTTTCATGCTGTACAGGTGGCGACACAGTACAGGCCAATAGTGACCGTACCGGAAAATCCGACACGTGTTGTGTACACGTGTCAGTCTTCTGTAGTAAAGCTGACGGAGCCACCTACAACACAAATGTATATTTATTCAAAATACTAAGAAAAGATTTAATATTCAAAAAAATTTTAAAAAAATTATTCAAAGATGGGAATAATATGTTTTATTTTTATTTTCCTGTTGAAAATTTTATTATATTTCTACACGCGCTAAAATCAAATTGAACGAACCTCATGTGACGGAGCCGAGACTACGTGTACCGTTACGGTGTCATCTTTATTTTTCTTTTTCTTTTTTTATTTTCTGTGTAGATTTCATTAGCAACCACTCTTTTATATATATCTCCATCTCCTTCCTCACGCTTTTCGCCATTTCCACCGAACCGAACCTCCCCAATTTTGAAAATATGCTCTCTCCAAGCTTCAACGCCCACTCCTCCGCCACATTGGCCGATATCGCCGCCAGAGTGATCGAAGAATTCAGGAACGAACCTCACCCAGACACCGCCAATCTCTTCGATTGGATCGAACCAGAGCCGGATCGAGGCCTAGAGGACAATCTCCTCCAATTTCGCGAAACAGAGCACGCTAGGGTTGGGGATTTCGAAGACGACGGCGAGTTTGAGTTCACCTTCGTCGGCGCGGAAGCGAACTGCTCTCCGATCTCCGCCGACGAGCTCTTCCACAACGGCCAGATCAAGCCGGTCCGCCCCGTCGATTTCGATCTCCTCCTCGGCGCCGTGAAGATCGACGGCGGCGATTCGAGGTCCAAAACGACGCCGTCGTCGGGGAGGATGTCGCTGAGGAAGCTGATGGTGGAGGACCGCGACGGCGCGTCGTGCTCCTCCTCCGAGGCCGACGACCTCGAGACCGTCCCGCCGGGGACCTACTGCGTCTGGGCGCCGAACAGCGGCGGCGCCGCCGTGGGGGCCTCGGGGAGGAAGTGCAAGAAGAGCAGCTCCACAGGCTCCTCCAAAAGGTGGAAGCTCAGGGACCTGATCCACAGGAGCAACAGCGACGGCAAGGACACGTTCCTCTTCCTATCCCCCGCCGCCGCCGAACCCAAAACCTCCGGCGTCGACCAGAGAATCTCAGGAAAAGGAAGCGCCGACGAGGGGCCGCTAAATTGCGCCGCCGCGTCGGCGCATTACGCCAAGGGCAAAACGACGAGAGAGGGAGAGAAGAAAAAGTCGTATCTTCCGTACAAGCAGGACATAATGGGGATTTTGGCTAATGTCAATGGGCTAAGTCGTAATTTGCACCCATTCTGAGACCGTTCCTTTCCGGTAAGGAAGAAAAAAAGGCGGTGGTGATTAATTTTAGTATTAGCGTGTGATTAAGTATCTAATATCTATTGTTTATTGTAAATATTAGAGTTTGTTTTATATTTGATGATTATCCATTGAATATGTAAAAAAAATGACGTGAGTGCTTTTGTAGCAATGAAAGTTAAGTGACGATAGAAAAAAGAAATAAAGAGTGTCGGTTTGCACAATGTATGTAATGTAAAGATTGTTGTCAATTTCTACATTACAATTTGCGGGTATCACGCGTTTTTGACATTTCTCTTTCCTTCGTTGGTCTTTATCGTAAACTATATTTGTTTTCTTTCATTTGTAAATTGTATATAGTAGAAAATTTTGTTTGATTCATAATCTACTCCAATCTTTAATTAAAAGAAATTTGAATTTAGGAATGTCCAATGAAATTGAAACTGAATTTATAAATTTACAACTATTCCGACATATTTCTTTTGAAAATGTCTATATATTATTTTAAGTAAATTCACTGGAAGTGAAGGTTTCAAATTATTATTTCAATATTTTATTTTTTTATCACATATATCTCTATTGTATTTTGTTAACCTATGAATTAATATATATGAGATAGTATGTATGAACAATCTTCCTCGGCGGGTCATGATGCTTCAGGGTGATGCTTACGAGCCCGGATTTTTCATTGTTAATGCCTTTTTGATCCTTTGCTTGTGGAGGCCCTGGTGTTGAGGGAGAGCATTCGATGGGCGTTGAGCTTGGGAGTAGGAAATGCAGTCTTCGAAACGGACAGTAGCACTATTGTGGCGACGATCAAGGCGGGAGGCTATCCACACTCTCATGTTGGTTATGATATGCGCGATTGCAGTACTCTGCTTGATAAAAATGTAAATTTTTCTGTTATTTTTGTTAAGCAATCAGGTAATGAGGCTGCCCATGTATTGGCTTCTCTAGCCCGCTCGGGCCCTGGTCAGGAGTTTGAGCCTGGGACATTCCCGAATGTTCTTACTCATGCACTGTGTAGGGACTAGGGGTGCACACATGTCACCCGAAACCCGACCCACCCGACCCGTGACCCGTGTAGACAACACCCGTCGGGTGCTGGGTTGGGTGATGGGTGACAAAAGGT
>JAYMTP010001220.1:0-25421 GCA_036897365.1 Geranium brycei | reverse complement strand
GTCGATTTGTCTCTGGGGTTATCATGAATGTCTGTTTAAAGCATGTTGCAGCGAGATCACGGGATTTCTCTATTCGTATGAAGTGGAGGTCGTGGCTCTACATGATGCTAAACGGGTCGAGCTGAACAACTTTGGAGGGATCATTAGCGAAGGGTGTTGCGGACTATCTACTATCGGAACATGTGTTCTTATTTATTTCGCTCCTAATCAAATGACTCATGAATTGATCAAGTTTGTTTTAACTAACAGTAACTGAGATTATAGTGAGGGGTCTTTCCCACCATCTGTAGCTTCAGTTGTTCGGCTTAATGCCGAGTTAGTTGCTATTTAATTAATAAAATTCACTTTTACTTTTAAAAAAAATAAAATAAAATGGTGAGGCCCATACAAGGTAAGGCCCAAATAGCTAATGAATAGGAAAATCTCTCACTCTCAAATTCTTTAGAAACTCTCTGAGAAAATCGTCGTTCCTCTCCAGAAATCCTCAGGAAGCTCTCAGAAAACCGCCGTTCCTCTCGTCGTTGGCTTCTTTGTTCCTCGTCATCGGCATCGCCAGGTTAGTACTCAGTCTACTATTCCGATTTCTCATTTCTTCTCTTGATTTTTGTAAGCACTCATGTTTATATATATATATGTTGATTTCTTCTTCTCCTTTATGGATTATGCTAACATTCGCGTTTATATGTATCGATTTTCGTTGATTTCTTCTATTTTTCTTCAACGATTGTTTCGATTTCTCGTTCCCTCTCTGGATTCTGTATCCACTCATGTTCATA
Source organism: Geranium brycei (assembly GCA_036897365.1). Taxonomy (NCBI): domain Eukaryota; kingdom Viridiplantae; phylum Streptophyta; class Magnoliopsida; order Geraniales; family Geraniaceae; genus Geranium; species Geranium brycei. Next base: position 24,645 of record JAYMTP010001220.1, on the reverse strand, counting down.
TATCAGTTGATTTCTTCTTCCATTACATGGATTGTGTGAGCAGTCGAGTTTATAAACCTAATTTCTGTTCATATATTGTTCCGATTTCTTCTTCTATTCGGTAGATTATGCAAATACTCCATGCTGCAGGTTAATACTCTAAATTTTAGTGTTATGATTGTTTATTTTTTGTGTGGATTAGTTCGTCAAATTTCCTTTGTTATTGCATGTTCTGGTGAAATTTCTTGTGAAAATGAAGTTTCTGTTGAATTTGATCTAAAAATTTGCTTGAGGTTTTTGTTTTAGCTGTTGGAGTGTTAAAATCTTAGGTCAATTTTGTTTTGAATTATGTTCATTTTCTTGAGTTTTTGAGTCAATTCATCAACGACCTTCCAGCTTTCCCCCAATTTGTTCTCAATTAAAAAACACAACGATCAATTAATTGAACGTGATTTTCTCAGGAAAATATGACTTTCACTTGTTCGACCTTTCTCTTGTTGACAGGGTCGTGATCGACAATGTTGTGTGCGCCATCGCCTCCGTCGTGAAGGTAAGATCTCTCAAATCGTAGAAAATTGTCCGTTGTTCGTATGATAAACTAACCGATCTTAGATTTGTATTTTCACTATTTGAGGGGTATTAGGTGTATTCAATCCGTTATATGTTTGCTTCATTAACCTTTTAATATCGTATTCGAGAAATGTTATACTAATCATTGTTGCAGCTGAGAAATTAATTTTGAGTTCTTCTTAGATTTCATATTCTTGTATGGTTTAGTGTGTAACTTGAGTTGAAAGCATGTAAGGAAAGCACTGATTTTCATTAACTCTGAAGATGATATTTCCAATTGCTTGCCTTAATACATCTGAGCATTATTATTCAGTTTAGTTTAAGAAATCCATAAATCTTTCATATTGCTGGCATGATATATTTATATTGAATTTCATCTGTTGGCTTATAAAGACATGTCATCATGTGCATTGATTCTGAAAAATAAAATACGGAAATTCTTAGTTTATATTAGTTATGCAAGAGATTAAGAAAAGAATTTTTCTAGGTCGTTCTAAATTAAGGGCTCCGGCTCTCTTTTGATTTATTTTACTTATTTATGGAGTGTTTCTGTAATCTGTATTGTTTCAGACATTAAGAGAGAAGTGGTTCGAGAAGTGTGTCCCTAAGTCTGGATCGAACTTGTAATTTTTGTGCTTAACAATACTCTTTTCGTCAGTTGCAGTAGGCTTTTTGGGGCACAATCCCTTGTATCTATTTTCTGCATCAGGTAACAAACCCCTTGTCCAAATGTTATACTTGTTTCTCTTTTTTTTCTCTTGCTTGATGTTAGTTTCTTTTATGTTACAGTACTGTTTTGGGGTTATGGTATGGTGTATTCAAAGTGGATGTTAAATATCAATATTCATACTATTATGAATCAAGAGAATATTGGTTTATGATAGTATTTCTGTAACATTTGACATGACACGAAAAACATAATTATCATGGAAAGTTATTTCTGGTAAGTTTGTTATGATGCACTTAAAGCATAAATTTGGGCGTCAATATTGTATATGTATAGTTTTAAATGTGTTTGAATTTATACCTCGATATGTATCTCTTTATAGGGTTAATTATATAGGGTGTCTATATCGTATAAGTATAAGTATAGTTTTATACATGTATCTCTTTAGAAACATTAATAATAGGGTTAATTATAATTACCCATATTATAGTGGTCGGTTTTACACTTTACTACAATTACAATAAAAAGTTTAATCGATTGCGTTTTTTACACTTTGCTTTAACACTGTTTGAATTTGAACCGAAAACCTATTTTTTTTTAACAGACAAAAATACCTCTAAATTGATTTGAAATCAATTCAGCCTGATTTGACTCGGACCGATAATAAACCAGAATTGGACTGGTCTGGTCTGGTCTGAGAAATTAGACTGGTTCAACTGGTCCAATTCCTTCTTCTTCGTTTCTCCGGCCACTCTCTGCAACCTCTTTACTGGCCACTCTCTGGTCCATCGACGGCACATGGTGGTCCTGGAACGAGTGCAGGGACAAGCACAAATCTTGATTTCCAGTTCTCGGAGCACCCATCTCCGGGACAAAGAAGCTATGGAATTTGATCGATGAGGAGGCGGAGGAGCTCATGAGGAAGAAGGCCACGAGTTCAGATTAACTGTATTAGAGCTAAGTGTAAAAAAAACGCAATTAACTGACCTCAGATGAAACTTTTTATGATAGTTGTGGTAAAATATAAAACCGACTATTGTAGTACAAGTAAATTGTAATAAACCCTTAATAGTGTGTTCTTAAATCTGTCACTAATTTATATACTCGTATAGTTTGTATAACTTAAATCAAATAATTACGGTGCCACGTGTAGGACATGCTGTCAGGTGTCTTGTTCCCCAAGTTTGTATCCTTACTTGTTCTCCAAGTTTCTAGCCTATAAATACACACATTATCACTCATAAAAAACAATCACTACATTCCCTAAATCCAAGGATGGGCAAATCAAGCAAGAAGTCGGTCGTTCCAGCTCCCAAGAAAATCACTCTTAAAAAGAAGTGGTCAGGAAGAAGGTCGGTGCAGCTTCAAAGAGAAAAGACACAATCTTGTATTGTGGCAATTTGAGCTTCAGCATCACTAAGGAGGATGTGATAGAGTTCTTTGAGAGTGCTGGCCATGAAGTGGTTGATGTGGGATTTGCTTGTGTTTCAGGAGGCTATTTTAAGGGATTCTGGCGTGTTGAGTTCGCTACGGCCGAAGCAGCACAAGAGTCCCTGGAATTGGCTGGTCAATTGCTCTGTGATCGTCCCATTGAATTTCGCCATGCCCGTGACTGAGAGGAGTGGTATAATATACTCTTGACATGTTTGAGAATGATTTGATCTAGTTGTTTTTGGTAGTGTTGGGAGGTTGTATTCGGACTTTTCTGGTCTTGTTTATAGGAGATATAAAAAGAGTTTATATACACATTGGACCCTAGACCTACTAAGTTAGTTTTTTGGATCAAACATGAGCTGTAATTTGTATATGGGCTATCCTTATGCTTCTCCTAGTTAAAGCCCGGATCTCCCTAACATGCAGAATTCTAAGTCTTACGAAGAGTGTTTATGTTTTTGTTTTCAACCGAATTGGTCTAAAATTGAATGAACTGACCAGCTCGGTTTCAAGGAAAATAAAATAAAATTTAAAATTAAAACTTAATTGATGAAATTCAGTTTGATTTTGACCTTGCCAGTTTACGATTTGGTTGGTTTTGTTTGAGCCATTGTTCACTTTTTGGACTCCATAATTAGAATTACCCTTCATAACAGAAACATATAAAAAATTTGGTTAACATCAAACCAACATGATCATAAACAGAAATTTGGGAACATATAGAGGAGAAGATTGAATATTCAAGGGCATTTGGGTCCACCCCTTTTGGTCTTCCAATTGTTGTAGCAAGGACAGGACTGCTTGTTGCCATAAGTACCAGGAGGCACACACAAGCACTTTGCACAACACTTGTTGCAGAAGAACAAGCATGGCTTCTTGTACTGCGTATTCGAGCACCTCTCGCCGCACCGTGGCCCGCACTCTGCACATTCACACGCATTCTTCGTCAATCCTTCATGTAAAAAAGTTATAAACAGAATATCGAGTTATTGTCGAGTTCGGAAATTAGTAGTCACCTTGGGGCTGGAGGCTTCCCTCTGTGATACCATGCTGATGTTCATCATCACATCCAAAAGATTGTTAGTTTTGGAGTCACAGAAGATTATTAATGTTAAAACTCGATTTATTTAAAAATTCATGCTGATAGATACATACTAAAAAATGTTCAGAATTTAACGATGAAATTTTCATATTTTTAAAGTGCGACAGTAATAAAAGTTAGAGAAATTGTAAGAGGTTGCCATAATCTTTTTCGATTTTACAAAAAGTTACCGTGAACTTTTATGTTTACAAAAGTAGATGTGAACTTACCATTTTTTGCAACTTATGTGTATTTGTCCAAAAATGACAAAAATACATGTGAAATAATTTTTTTACATAAATTAAATCAAAAACATATATTTTCAACTCGAGTTTGCCGATTTTTTATCCTCTCGCCATTGATGTACTTTCAGGAAACTTCAAATCTAGACGAGTTCGAAGCAAAGAGAAAAACCGGCGAGCTCGAGTTGAAAAACATTTTTATTTTTCAACAAATATAATTTTAAGGGTATTTTCGTCATTTCTACAATTTTACACGTTTTACAAAAAAATGATAGGTTCACTGCCACCTTTTGCAAAACTAGAAATCTTCGTAACAACCTTTTGCAATTTCCCCTAAAAATTATTTAACTACGTAGTGTTTATTGAGAATAGCTTACCATGGTGTGGTTGGTGTGAGGTTGTGGAGATGGAGCCTCAACTATGCTCTTAGCCTATGAACATAAAGTAACATCAATTTTGTGGTCATGAAAGCTATAATTTTGAAAATGTCAACCATTTATTAAGATTGAAATGTAGGGTATGCTTACATGGTTCTCTGGTAGGAGAAGAAGCATGGCTAAGACAAGAGACAACACCACAATGTTTAGCCTTGTAACAGCCATTGCTTGAGAAAAGATATATGGTTCAATAACTTGAGAAACAGAGGACACTTTCTGAATATGGGTGAATGATTATGGGTGTGGAGAGGTGTATTTATAGGCACTTTAGAGAATATTATGCAATTCTCTTTGTGTGTCCCATATGCACGCAATTAAAGGTGATAGCAACTTTTCACATGTTAACATCTTGTACGCATAAAGGTTTAAAAAATTTGCGTCAAGATGAGTTAGTTCATGAACGATACACACGATTATGCTAAAATTATAATGAAAAACTAATAAATGATTGAAGGTAGCAATCTGCAACGCTACTACTGGGAGACTGTACGATGAGCTACATATGTATGATAATTCTGGCCTTTGTCGCGTTGAATTCTTCATTTCGTCGTGTACGAATTTTAAGTTTTGGTCTAAAACTGATTCAGACTGGATAGACTTCGTTTGAAGCAGGCCAGATTCGTCAACGAACGAGAATTTTGTTGTTTGAATGCGATTTCTAGACTAAAGATCCGATCTCCTCAAATTTACCAACATAAAATGGACGAAAGTTGTATCATTGTTGGGATTCGAACCATGGTCACTAACACTAAAGTTCAAATGTTTGACCACGACTCAATCTTATAGTGGGAGGTCACAAAATGATCATTCAACAACGATATCACCAATTTAAGTTTTTGGTATTTCAATTATACTAAACTATTTTTCCACCCCGTTATAATTTGGATGGAAATGTTAAAATATGTAGTGAAAAGACAAAAGTTCCCTCCTATCAACAAAAATTTATTTTTGAACTGTTGGTTCACCAAGATTATTGCGTTGATTCCAATACATATACATGTGAAATAGGAACACATGAAAGTGAAATAATGGACCTTCACAATCACATGTGCACGAAACAGCCAAACGTAAGAGAAAGTGAAAGGAACCCATAATAGCTCCAATCTCCTTCATGCATCAGTTTTGGCTCTGCCTTGTAATGCAAGGAAAACAAGTGTCACATAATAACAGAGAGGCTACAAATTATATTAGTTTGAGCAGAGCACATGAAGTGTAGCCATTCCCGTGACCTTTTGGTTTGTGTCTTGTTGCTTTCTTGGTAGTCATGTTTTGATCTTGGAAATGTGACAGAGACTGGTCTGAGCCGCACATCTGGCACAGTTAGGTATTGGGTTCTCAGTTGGTTAGTGTTAGTTTCTTCTCGTGACCATTACTAGCTTTTTCTTGTCTCTATTTTTTCCTCAGAATTCATGTTGTGTGTGTCTGTGTGGAGTTTGAGGGTACAGAGATTGTGGTGAAGATAAGGCTATCTGGATTCAGATCTGTGCTTAGTGGTGAGGGGTTTTCATGGTTTGTTTTGATTTTGTACCTTTGTTTTTGGATAAGTTATCAAGTGCTCTCAATTTTATTCTAAGGGGAAAAAATGCTTTTGTTGGGGTAATTGTTACCTATAAACATTGTTGACCCAAATGTATTCGTTATAGTTTAACTGTTCATAATTTAGACATTTGCATAAAGGTTACTTTAAGTACTATGTCCTCACAACACATATATTTCAAAAATTGGGGATGAACATATTAATGTATATGCCACGAGGGACATGTACATGGTTCCACAGTTCAAATCAGTCTAGTACATTATAAATAAGTGAACAGTGATTGTTTGATCACTAGAACAATAAAATAATGGATATGATTAGGGTTCATATGGTACCGACAGAAAATTAATAATATTTTCACACACGGTGTATAAAGTAATGTCTTTCTCATCAGTACGGTTTGATTATATATAATACTTTTTAACGTAATTCCACTTTTGTATAAATCATGAGTTTAGGTTTTAGGAAGATGAATCTTATCACTTCGAATACCAAATATTGGAATGAATAACAAAAATTTGATATAATCCAAACCTTTGAGACTTTTCTATGCATTGCGTAGATCATGTAATAGAAATTTTACTATGATCAAACCATGAGCAGACTTGACAATCGGTCATGATTTATACAAGATGGAAAAAACAAATTTAGAGTTTATATAAGGACGACGTACTGAGTAAGTGTCGCCTTTAAGCTATTAGAGACGACATCCACCATCAAGTATGCCTTCCTTAACAAGGCACCAAATTATCCCGTCATAAATTTGTCAAATTTTTCTCAGGGAAGGGTTTTTAAAGACGACGTACTAAGTTATAGGTGCATTGTTACAAAGAGACATTCACGATTTTTTTTGTTCCTTTAAAACCTCTTATGCTTTCTCAACTATATGTATCTTATCCCGAGGGTCAGTGACAACACACCTACCTTGCTACGCCGTCTTTAATTTGTTAGTGACAGCGCACCAACCTCGATACACCGTCTTATTAATTGATAAGAACTTGCAATTCTAACTTCTTATAAACCAAATTTACTGTCCTCACATGAGAACAATGGCCTCAATTTCTAGTTGCTTGTAAATCAAGCAATGCAAAGGTGAGTATTGAGGAAATTTTATTGGTTACCAAATTGGTTAAGGTACCCATGAGAACAGTTCATATGTGGCAAAAAAAAATAAATTTACAACTTGTCCTTATAAATAGATAAAAATTTGCAATTCTAATTTCTTTTAAGCAAAATTTACTCTCTTCACATGGATACAAGGGCTAGTTGTGCGATACAATTGACAACTTAAAACCATATATAAGAACACATTACTTGTACATGAGTTTGTATATGATCACTGCCTTCAAAAGGCTATTGCTTTAGCTCTCTTCTTCTTTGTGCTTTTAGCTGTAGAAGCTGCTTTGATCTCAAAGACAATCCATGTCGATCCCTCCGTACATGGAGATTTCACAACGGAGCACCAAACATCGATTCTATCGCCTCCAATGATAAAGAAATGGACACGAATCAAGGTTAGAGCAAATGTTTACAGACACTTTAACATTTTGTATCTAATTTGTACTCTCTTTCAACAATTTTTCTCCTTCCAACAAAATGAAGGTTGAGAGCCATTTTTGAAAGAAAATACAAAATTAAATGCATAATGTTAAGAGTATTACATGTAAACATTTGCTCCCAGCTTGATTCGTATCCATTCTTTATTGTTGGAGGCAATTGAATCGATAGCTTGCTGCACCGTTGTGAAGTTTCCATGTCCAAAGGGGTCGATATTGTGTATCCTGCTTAATTCGATGATGAGTCATCATATGGATGTTAATCCCGTACTTCTTAAGGAGATCGGTGTCGAACATCGGTGGAAAGCACCCGAACAAAATTGCAGAGGACGAAATGAAGAATCCAGAGCAATAAAAATCAGAATTTTTGAACGTATGTATGGTAGAACTGCAGATTGTAAATTCATGATTGCTTGTTGTTATTTTTTTCATTATTATTTGAATTGTAATGTTGTTTATTGTTTATGGGCTAACCTATTTGTCTAAAAAAATTACCCCATATGAATTATTCACATGGGTAGCATAACCAATTTGACAAACAATAGGATTTCCTCAATAGTCACCTTTGCATTGCTTGATAAGCATTTAGAAATTGACTCAATTGAGGAGAGTAAATTTGGTTCACAAGAAGTTAGAATTGCAACTACTTATCTATTAATAAGGACAAGTAGTATAAAAATAGGATAATTTCATATCACCTTCTATAATATGTCAAATCTCACATAACACTCTTTAGGCAATATGTCTCCAACCCTTAATTTATACGAGCTGGGGACTGTATTCACGCATGACGCTCTTATGCCAGTATAGTGTAGTGAAAGCAGACTTCAAGCTTATATTTACCAACTAAATATGCATTTTCCAATTTTACAAGTTAGATAAAAAGAGAAGATTTAAAATGTTTTTTAAGCATCATAGTTGTTTGTGATTAGGTTGATGGTTCGATTCTGCTGAGAGAGTGGAGAGAATTTTACGGGTAGATATAAGGTTGGTGTAATTTTCAAAAAAACATTTTAATCATTTTAATTTGTTTTATTTATAGTAAATTGAAATCATTCTCTCAATGTTTCCCTCTGTCATGCTGATCCCCATTTTGTGCCTCTATGCTTCCATTTCCCTCTTCGAGAATGGGTTGCAAAACCCAACTTCTTTAATACATGTACCTTTAATTTGCTGAGAAAAAAAGAGAGATGAAATAATAATTCTACATGTCTTGAAGTGGACTAAAATCATATGAATTATAATAAGATAATGTGGAATTGCACCAAGTTTACATGAAAATCGGTAACAAAAGTCATTCGCCGAATATGTAAAATGATCATAGAGATATCACATGATATTCATGAAACTGAGCTTATAAAATAGCTAAAACACTTGAGACTGACCTCCATAATAAATTATGGTTGATACCTATAAGAAACTAAAGCATTGAGAAATGGGAAGAAACTAAAGTATTTTTATTTTTATTTTGTTGGCAGGGATCTCTAAATTAAAATTTGAAAATCAATAAAAATAATAATGGTTGAAGAATAACTATATAAATTATGATTTGTTCCAGAAATTAAAAAAAATAATAGTTCATTATATCTGGAGATTATTCAGTTTCAAATTGTAAATTGTAAATCATAAATTATAAATTTCTAATTCTCTTTTACTAATTCAATATTTGTGAATATTTTATCAGCTTTAGTTAATTTCTATATAAAAAACCAACCCATGTATCCTCTTCCTAACTAAAGTCTTTAAAAATAAATTTTATATTTTAGATATAATTTAAGGATAAAATTATAATAGACACTTTATTTAATTATTTTGGATGAATTCATAAACAACAATCAATTCAAAAATTAAAACAGACAAAGATAATAACATAATTAGTTGTAGTATAGATATAAGTGACCATAATACCATAACAAGTGGTTCATATAGAATGCTTTTAGGCCTTAAAGGCACTCCACCCAGAAGCTTTCTTTTTGGGCATTAAGATTGCTCTTGTATTGCTTAACCAATTGGCATAGGAATGACACAATTTCTCGAATGAGACGAAACCTGATATTTTCGATCCAATAAACGAAGTAGGGCTGAAAATTTTTGGCTTTCGGGCAAATTTAGTGAAAGAGTTCAAAATCTTCATCGAATATTAATTTAATATAATGTAACAAACACATCCTCGTTCCAACATAAAAATAAAGGGTCGTCCAATTAATTTAAACCCTTAATTTATCTCAAATATTTGAAACAAAAAACAAAAACAAATATTTGAAACAAGTTTCTATGAAAAGTTATACTTTTAGTTGGATTCAAAATCAATTCAACAAAATAAGGGTATATTAGGAAATTTAGGGATTCCCCGCCTCGTCGAGACACGGAATACGGAGAGAAAGTAGGGAACATAAAGGAGATGGGATATAAAGGGTTTAAGTTCGGATTGGGGACGAGATCACCAAATCCATCCCAATACCATCTCTAATTGAGCCAAGAGCTTGAACATATCAATAATTCATTCCGATCTCGGAATATTGGTTCACGAACAGAGTGCAATCCAAATCTAAAATCAAAACTCGAAACAATTTAATCCTACATTAATTCTCTCAACAAATCAACAAGCCAAGCAAATCAAAGCAATAACGAACCAAATAATCAAACAACTATTATATTTGTTCCCTTGCAACAAAAAATGATGAACCAACAATGCACTAAAATACAAAAGATTTTAAGAAAAGAACAACCCACAGAAAAGACGAGCTTTGTCACACTTTACCATCCTAATTATTATTATTTTTTCATTTTTAGTATTCTAACTATGAGTTTGGAACAAACGTTAACATTTCGATAAAACTAACGTTCAAAATTGGTCACATTCTAACATGTGCTATTTTAATTAAAGATAATGCTTAAAACACCCTTAGGTCGGATTATAGAAAACAGATTGACATTTTAATTTATTAAAACTGGTTTAGTAATAGTAATAAAAAGAGCCATTGTTGTACATATTTTGAAGTGAAATAAAACTATCTCGAGTATTAAGATTGTGGGCAAAATCGGAATAAAATGATTTGCATTACACTAATTTTATATGAAAATCGGTAACAAAACTATTTGGCACTTTATATATGTCATCACGTGATATTCATGAAACAAAGCTATAAAGATGAAGAAAGTAATTGAGCCTAACCCATTAATCATTCCGCTCTGAGTATTGATCACAACATGTTAATGAAATGATAATTATTGTTCATATGCATCATATTTTATTTTATTTTGATTTGATGGATAATTATAGTATTTTATATGTTTCTCGAGCAATAAAAAAGTGAGAAATGGGATGAAACTAATCAAGGAAGGATTCAAAGAGCAGTAGATAGATAGAGGCATGAGGGCATGGAACAATGGTATGAAATTAGAAAAGAAACTGAGCTAAAGTAGCATTTTCTTAGTACTTACATAGTATTAGTTTTAACAAAAAAAAGTAATATATAAAACATTTTTATCACGCCTCTTATTACCTAAAGCAAAAATCATGTGATGCTATTGCTAACACACTGCATAATCTCTCTTATGTAAGGATGGCAGATGCGAGTTTGGTAATCCTGTTCTTGTTAGAAACGGGGCAGGAAATTTCCGTAAACGAGGTGTAAATTCCCCAACGGATACGAGAATTTTCTATTTTTTATTTCCAACCCAAAATATTGTTAACACATATTTAATTTTTTTAAAAAAAATTGTATTAAAAAAAATTATTTAAATTAAATAATATACTTAAAAATATTATTATTTCATTAAATATGTATTATAAAATATTATTTTAATAAATATATTTATTTAAAGATATTCTTTTTTATTAAATTTAAGATAATTTTTTATTTATCGGGGCGGTGCAGGGCCTGTTCCCGCCCCGTTTTCATCTAGATTTGAGAATTTTCAGTCTCACTTTCGTCTGGATTCAAGAATTTTCGTTGAAGCCAGAGAATATTGCCATCCCTGAGTCTTACCCCGATGCATGCAAATTTTATGCGCATGGAATAATAGAGAATGGCCGACTGTATTTTATTATACCCCACGCATAATTATTTACGCTATGACCTCTGAAAATTGCAACAAAAATTATATAAAAAATGACCTCTCAAAATCACAAGGAAAATGTTCTTACGTACGTAGATTAAAAATGCGACAAAGTAGTAATGTACTTTTATCTATCATACTAGTAGAGGATATAAAAGTGAAAACCATGTACAAACTTAAAATTCATCACAAATGTTGAATATATAGAATGAGTCTAAAACATATAATTAATATTAATTAGTAAATTTATAAATTAACGACTAAAATGCTATATCCATTTCAAAATAAGTATATTTTTCCAGATTATTCTAGAATCCATATTACTTTTTTTGAGTTTTAGAATCAATATTACTTCCTCTTTATACAAGTTAGTTATAATTTATAAATGAATACCATACTTTATATTAGTTTGTTAAAACTTAAAACACATATATAAGAATTACTTATTCAGAAATTATACAGGGAAAAATCCACCACTGAATAATTTACTTATTGTTTTCTATAAAGTAGAAACTTCTATACTTAATTATTCTGAATTAAAAAAAAATTATTCCTTCACTCAACTTCTTATTTATTAAAATTTAAAACACATTTAATTTTCCCTCCATCCAATCAGCGGAGGTGTTGCTGCTTTTCTACTACATTTTAAATTAAAATCCCATCTCTCAATATTTCAATAAAAAATATAGGGAAAACTTCAGTTAGTTCCTTTATACTATACCCGATTTTTACTTTAACTTCTCTGAAAGATAAAAGTGGTTTGTGGAGTCTCTCAAGTTGTCTAAAGTATCACTTAGCGTTAGTTTGTGGTCAAAAGTCAACTAATTTTTATAAAAATGGCCAAAATACCCTTTTGTCTCTTTGTGATTATGGTTTGGCTAAGCTCTCTTTGCTGAGTGGGTTTCTCTTTGTTCTCTCAAAGCTAACTTTGAGAGTTGTGATCCCGGGAAGAGACAAGGTGGCCGGCGAGTTGAACTTATATACATTCATTTCGTGGATTAAGGAAAGTATTATTTGATTAATTAAGGGTAGATATATACTTTCTGAAAAATGAACGTGAATAATTAATAGAAGTTTAAATAAAATAAACCCAAATCTTTTATTCTTATTTTGATTTTGATTTGTGTCGCCGACCAGATGGACGAAAAACCTAGATCCTGAGATCGAGGCGTTGCGGGCGCAGAGGACGAGGAAGATTTTGAGAGGGAAAGAAGTTCTTGAGAGGGAAAGAAAGGTTGCTACAATTTTGTAAAATCTAGCGAGGTTGCTATAATTTTGTTGAAGAGAAGGAGAGGTTGTTGCAATTTTATTGCCTGATGGTAAAATTTCATCAAACTTTTATTTTAAAAATGTAATTAACAATGAGTTAAGAACAATTATTTTGAGTTTGAAGAGGGAGAGGGAGAGAGAAAAATCTGACCGAGAGAGAATGAATGGCAAATTTTTGAAAATTTAATGGTTAGTGAATGATATTTTGAACTTTTTACAAGCAAATTAATACCATTAGGGTTAAGTGGAACTTTAGTATAGTTCAAAGACTCTACAAACCACTTATATTTTTCAGGGGAGTTAAGTAAAAATTGAGTATAATACATGAGAGCTAAGTGAAAATTTCCAAGAATTATATAATCAATTTAAAAATAACACACATGTCATACATAAATGTGTATAGGTATATTAATTAGATAACCATAAATTGGTGGAATAGTAAAATTTGGAAGGTAAAGAGAAGAGCATGACATATATATAGTAAGCATGTAGGTTTTAGACATGTCATAAATAGCACAAACAGATCAGATGGTCCCTTCCTCCCAATTAATTTACCATACCTGTTTTCAATTCTAATTTAACCACAAAATATCTATTATTATTATTTTACTTTAATTTATATCTCCCTCTTGTCGTATGGTTTTGTACGGACATACAAATTCAAACTCATGTACAGTTGTAGACGGTCTTGAAAGGAGGAAACAAATTTTAAATCTATTTTTATCATTTATTTTCTTTTTAAAATTGTTAGACAAGACAAACACCAAAAGTATATACTATGATATTATCACATGAACAATATAATAGAGAGAAAATAACAACAAAAGAAGATTAATACTTTCTTACTGAAAAAAAGTATGTTGGAAATTTTGCACTTTTGTCGATAACAAAAATACAACACACTGCTGCAAGAATATTATAGCATAGAATAGAGATGCATTACAGTGCGAACTGGGTATTAATATGAACCGTATAAATTGTATGTGAATCATTTATATGGAGAGATTTGTACCAGCGCGCCACACGTGGCATCGAATTTCTACCACGATCATTTCCATAATTCTGCCAAGTTTATCTATTTCCACCAGTTCAAACTCACTTTCTATCAGATGTGTTGTGTTTTACATCAGTTCAAATTCACTTTCTACCAATTTGAACAGTTCGTACTTTCTACCCAGTTCGCATATGATTTCACTTCGTACAAAATATATTTTTTGTCATTTTCCTTATAATTTGGTATGAAACGAAAATTTAATTATGTACTTTAAATTTTGTTTTTGTGGTTGAAAAAAAAACTATAAAAGAGAAAAATGGTAAGTCAGCGTGCATTTAAATTAATGAAAAAATCTCGATAAAATAAAGTAAAAGGCTAACAATAACTACCATTTTCCCTTTGGAATATTCATGATTTAAATAAATTAGGATTAAGAGTGTATTATGTAGCAGTAACTATTTAAGAAGGAATTGAATGTGCATTTTAGAGGGTACTATGTTTATTGGGGAATAAATTTACAAAGTGAAATTTGCTATTTATTGAGTAAGTAAATGTGAATACGTCTTTTTGAATCAATTTGGTTCTATTAAATCATCTTAAATTTGCAGGAAAATAAATTCTGATGTAATAATGCGCATGTGAAATCACACGCTGGGCTAATTGGTCAAACCAGTCAACAGACTTAACGGCTCAATGAATCAACGTGAAATTTTAATTCATAGGGACAAGTTAGTAAATCCATCACACGATCTCTGGTCCTACCTCGTACCCTCTTTGACCATAAAAGTAAACACAATTGACCTAATCTGATCAGCTAGTAGATGCCAACTCAAGTAAAATTAGTTTCATATTATGATTATAGTCTCATATTATGATTATAATCTCACATGTGATTATAATCACATTTTACAACTCAATTGTGACATTTCTTTTGTGTACATATGTGCTGAGTTCGATTATAGATATATTAACATTAGTCCTGAGAAGCTGTACTTGGTGTGGTTTAAGTGACGTTTTTCCTTAGTGAAGTTTTTTTTGGGTCTGAGGCTAGAGTTCGAATATAATATGGTATCAGAACTTGTACCTCGTGGATACGAGTTCGAATCTCCGGACATGCAAAAATTTATATCTATTAAACCCTCTCTTCTATATTTGTCAAAAAGGCTCTACTCTTATTCTAAATGAGCATCCGTAAATCTCTTATTCTCAAAAAGCCCCCTAACTTCTAATGGGCTCCTCAATCTCCTCTTCTAAAAAAAAGTGCACGTCCAAATCTCAAAACGAGCTTGTCCGTGAGGGACCGTGTTAGAGTATAAAACTATAATTAGTTCTTCAACTATCAGCCTAAGCTTTTAGTTGAGTTGGTCTTCTAATATGATATCAAAGCCCATTTGAATGGAGTTTGGGTGAGTTGATATTTTTCATGAGAGTGGGGCTTGAAGGGTTGGGTTTAAATGGAGTTTGGGTAGGTTGATCTATGAACCTTGTAAGAATAGTTAGGAAACTTAAAAAAAGAAAAAGAATTGTCCGATTTCCTTGATTTAAAGGCGAAGTACCAGTTTGAGGTCTAAGGAACGCTAACAAGCCTCCAACCCAACGATATAGTGTGTTCAACTTTTGGTTATATGGTATTTTTTTGAAGGTAAATCGAATTTTATTAATAAATAGCAACTAACTCGGCATCAAGCCGGACAGCTGAAGCTACAGATGGTGGGACAGACCCCTCACCATAATCCCATCTACTGTTAATTAAAACATATCTGGTCAATTCGTGAGCCACTTTATTACAAGCTCTAAGAGCAAAAGATAAGGAGAAACGTAAACCTGTGGCTGAAAGAAGACGCATGCAGTCATAGATAATGCCCCCCAACATGTTTTTAGTTTGTTTCCCTTACCTGACTTGATCCACCACTCTTAGACAATCATTTTCAAGCTCCACCACCCTCCAGTTGTTTCCTTTTGCTCATGATAAAGCCTCTCTGACACCTACGGCCTCCACCTCTTCGAAATGGAGATAACCCGAAAAGCGTCTGCAAAGAGCTCCCACAATACGACAATCTGAGTCCGTACAGATAAGCCCTATGCTCCAGTTCCCCTAACTGCGTCCATTTCCCCATCCACATTTATCATTAGTTTACCTGGGTCCGGAGGAATCTAGACTCTTGGAGATGTTGACACTAGTTGATATGCTCCCGAGGAACCTCCTACAGGTTTTGACGCTACCCATGCTCTCCGTAGGCCTTTTGCAGTTGCAACCACTCTTGCTGGGTGGAAGACTTCCATTTTCCAGACTGTTTGATTCCTTGCCCTCCATATCACCCAAAGCGTGGAAGCCCACAGGCTAGCCTCGTCCTCCCCGTCTACCCAGGAAGTCCAGCTACTAATTGTCTGGTATGGCCCCATCTTCTCTCAGATTCCTCGTAAAAGTCTATCCCCCCAAATAGGAGCGACTATTCCACACTTAAAGAACACATGATCCGCTGTCTCTTCTGGGTCACCAGAAAGAGGACACTGGGTAATAATTAGGAGCCCTTTCTCTGCTAGTCGAGTCCTAGTCGGGAGCAAGTTTGAGATAGCCCTCCAAATAAAGATCTTGACTTTAGGTGAGACTCGCAGCTTCCATACCTCTCTCCAACCGATTGCGTGTTCTGCGGGGTCCAAATATTTCCCATCTGACACAGGGCTCGATAGACACTTTTGACGGAGTATTCGTCTGACTTATTCGCGTCTCAATACCAATGGTCCCTAATTCTGTATCAACTCAAGATAATGGAGAATATTCGATCTCCCGTTGGTTATATGGTATTTGAGTATAATATTGAAATTCTGGTGAGTGTATATTATGTTTTATTTTTTTATTAAAATTTGAGTGTAATATAACTATACGTTTCTTAAATATTACTGACTTATCTGATTAATATCATGTTGATCTCGATTAATTTTTTAATCTGATTAATTTTTGATTAATCACTAATCAATAATCTTCGAAAAGTCTTGTTCGCCCGACGAGCACCTAACATTTAAAAAAACCGATAACTGCTATACTCGGTGTTGTAAAAATCGTTAGACACTAGTCCATTGGACAGGATCTTCGAGGCCTAGTCTAGCACCAGGTGGGAAACTATTTCTTTTAATTTATATTAATATACTTATTTGATATAAATATAAATATTATGCTATAAACAAATAAAAATAATAATAAAAATATAAAATTATTTCAAAGTTTAGTTGAATAACTTATTATTTACACATGAAGTTTATGATAGTGCACACATACCGTGTGCGCTGTCATACAATGGCCACATACTAGATTATGTGCATTGCCATTATTAATGGCCACGTAACGAACAATATTCGCTGCCATAAGTAATGACAAAACTTTACTGCTAGCGTGCTTATGGCAGCGTACGTGCGCTCTGCCATAGCTTATGGGATCATTTTCCCCATCTATTGCAGCGGACCATGTTCGTTACATTTGTATAAAAAAATCAATTGTGGTACTTGCCATTAGGGGTGTAAACATGACGAATCGAGACTCAATTTGGCAGGAATCAGCCCGACTCATGAACAAAGTGTGCCGGTTTCGAACGAGATTATGTAATTAAACTCGAGTTCGGCTAAAAAAAATAAGCAAGCTCGAGCCTAGCTTGATTCAATTCGCTTAATTTTCAAGATAAATTAAATATTATATATATATATATAATTCATTAAATACTAAACGAGCCAGCTCGACTCGATTTAGTTCTCTACTTTCATTATAAAAATTTACAAAATATTTTAAGATATATTAATAAAGATATATGGTTAATTAAATATTGAATGCGCCGGCTCGTGAGCCTATCGAGTCTTAAAATATCAGACTCGACCTTAGCTCATAGATTAAACTAGCCTAATCTTGAGCTCAAACTCGATTATAACGATCATGAACTGAATATTTAGCGAGTCGAGCTCGAGCGGCTCGTTAAAAGTTGTGCTTGTTTACAACCATATCTGCCACCCTAAAAATAGAGTCAATACCTCCACATAAACATTGTCATCGCCATCAAAAGAGAGTTCATTTGTAAATGAGTCGACGAAAATTCTTTGTATTCGAAAAATCGAGAACTGTAAATAATGGTTCGATTTTAGTTATAAATTTGAGAGAATCACTCGATGGTGGTTTGATTATGATTCTCTCAAATAAAAGTATCGTTGTTGATCAATAAAGAATCAAACTGATCAAGTAAACATATGTTGCTCCCTTATCCTCCCGCATGCTAGCTAGGTATCCTTGTCTCAAGTATCACCCACCTTTGTTTTACCATTTCTAATATTTATAAACTTTGCATTTCGACTGGAAAGTTCTATTTAAACCATAACTTTCAACCTATAAATTGAGCACAAAATCGTCTAATTTGGCTCGTAATTCGAGTCCAAATTGGAGACTCAAAGTCAACCGGCTCTAACTAATTATAAGTAAATAATCGAATCAGTCAAAACGGTTAGAAACGGACCGTCTACTCACAAATCCGTTATGAACTTAATTCCTAAAATTCAAGAACCATAATAAGTAGTTCAGATTAGTTCTGACAGTTTGGTCCAGTTTCGAAACCATGCACACCCTAATGAATTTTAGGAGGTACTAGTCACGTTTATTCGTAGATACTAGGAATTCGTTAGTTTTCTGATTTGTGGTTGGGTCTGGCCAAGGTTGTGAAACTCGGAACTCAAAGATATATCCGCTAACTGACAAAAAGGGAGATATGATAAACTCGGGGAGATTGTAGAAAGATCGCGGCAAAACGTGTTTTGTAAAAAATAAATAAATAATTATACATATACTCATATTTATTATTTATTAAAGACAAAATGAATGATATTTAATTATTTTACTTTCAAAATCGTCAATAATCACTGTTTTCTGCCCGCAAAATAATAGAATTTGACTTTCGGATTATGTAATTGTGTAAACCTGAATATCAAACCAAAATTAATTTGGTGAATCAAATTAAATCATGATTAATTAAATTTAATCGAAATCAATTAATTTAGACCGAATTAGACCAGATTAAACAAAATTTAATTTGAATTTGCTCAATTGATCGACTTTGGCTGGTATTTGGGCCGATATTAGTTGTATCGTCTCGAAAAGATGAAAAATTCCGATATAATGACAGTATATCGCCGTTATCCTTCAGTATCCATAACACTGGATTTTAATCTGGCTCACCCCCAAAAGGAAATAAATAGAAAAGGTAAAAAAGAGGCTCACCCCCAAAAAGAAATAAAAAAGAAAAGGTAAAAAAAGAGGCTCACCCCCAAAAGGAAACAAATAAAAAAGGAAAAAAAAAGGACACACTAGGGCACAATCAAATCTTATATAAGTTTGACTGTGCTTAATTCATTTTTCGTACGTCTCTCACTCTCTCTTATTCTTAACATTTTCAACTTCTTTTTGTTCTTGTTTTTTTTGCAGTTACCGTTCATTATTATACAGAATGAGGAATTCAACAAAAAAAACATTGCAAGCCATGGCACTAATGGGTGTAGCCATTGGATCTGGAGTTGGTTTATTTTTCACGAAAAATTATACGAACAAAAATAATGATCATCACCGTACAGAATTTGGGCTTGCAATTGCCTTAATAATTGTTTTGGCTCTTGTAATTTTGACGTGTTTTAGCCTAGCTATTTATTGTACATGGAGAGCAAAAGCTTACATAGCCGAAGAGAATGAGGGCAATTAAGTCATTTGCATTTTTTTATAATATATTATATATAATAATAATATTTGGGAGGATAACCATTTGTGTATTCCGTACAATAATGATAATAATAAAATGGCTGTTTTATATATATTGCTCAATGAGTCAAACTCCAACCCGATCCCATATCTCTATCTATGTTTTGGCTTAAACTTGTTACAACAAGTCTGCAAATATGTTGAGAAGATATTTCAATATCGAAAATTTAATTAAATTTTTAGTATTTATTTTTCGAGCGCTCAACGCACGATGATATAGATTGAGGGACAACTCTATACTGGGCCAGTCGATACCTTTGTGTTCGAACATCTTTCCTCGCGATCAAAGTCGATCGTGTTCTCGAGGGGAGGAGTGATGTCACAAGACCAGGCCCACGAACATACTAAAGGCAGATCAACATCAAGTGGTGAACAGAATCAACTCAAAGCTCTCAAGAATATCAAGCTTTTAAGTTTCAAGAATTTTGTGTCTTTTACTTCATTAGAGTCGACTCGTCCATAAAACAAGTGAAACAACTGACTTAGGCCTAATTAAAACAAGAGTTCAAGTATGATCAAAAGTCCACAATTTAGATATTTTAGGCACATTTTAAAAATTAATGTCCAAAATAACCTAGTAATCACTTTTGCTTTAGGAGTATGTTATTTACTGGCCGGTTAAGAATTCAGGAAATATTGGAAAGAATAAGAAGCACCCTCTGGTAGCATCAGGCGTGGTTGATATTGTGCTCCACGACATGAACTTGATCTCAAACTCATGGACGTATCAAAGTGGTATCGAATCCGCATGACATGGTTTGGAGGATTCAATTATTAATTAAGACACGAAGTTTTTATGAAAATTAGTTTTTATGAAAATTGGTTTCACATTGGATTTTATCTTTATACTCTCGTCCTTGTTCTTGTGAATAATTGCTATATATCTAATGATGAATTTGTTCTACATGACTATAAGTAACTAAGTCTCTTGATTTGGGGAATTGGTTGAATTGGCAGCGTAGAGATATTTTAATCTGTTTTACAAGCATATAGCTCTGAATAAGGAGTTTTCAATTAATTGATCTTAATGTCTTATCTCCTTTCGAGTCTTGATAATTATCATAGTTTATAAGTTAAGGACCAAAAGACAATAATTATAAGTGAAACTATAATTAATTGTAACTTTGGTTTAAAGCGTAGTTGTAACTAGTAGGGTTAACACGAGTGCAATAACTATAGACTGGCCCCCAAAAGTTTGAGGAATTCACGAATCTTAATCAACTCATCTGTTTAGACCCGTGTTGTAACAAGACTTGCCAACGTGATTCACTAAGATTCTTTAGTGCCCCCAAAAGGTATTTTTGATTATATTAGAGAATTTTCGTTGTCTTCCTAAAGTGTTGAAACATTCTTTTAGTCATGATTATCGATTATTGTATCTTAAATCTACCTTGTGATTCTATTTACCTGAATCATCTTTCTCTCCGAAGTACTCTCGCTCTCATGATAAGAATAATATTTAATATATATGCTTGAGTCTTTATTTGATTAACTCTTGTATTTCTCCACCTTAATGGTTGAGATATTTTATGATATTATCACTTATTTATCTTCCACTTATGTTAGGTGAGCTTGTAATATAGGGATGAATCATTAATAAAGAATTACACAAAACTTTCATTCTCTATATGGTATCAGAGCAAGTTAATTAGGGCTGCTCTCTCTCTTTCTCTTTCTCTCTCTCTTTCTCTCTCTTTCTCTTTTTTTTCCTCATAAAACCACAACTTCGATTATGAATTCATAGCTTATCATCAATAATGGCTACTGATTCATCTTCACTACTACAAAATTCTTACGAAACCACAAAACCTTTAGTAATTATTGCAATTTTTTTCTTTTACATATCACAAAACTTTACGAAACTACAAAACCTTTTTTGCAATTGTCCATTTCCCATATCACAAAACTCACTCCTACAAAATACTTATTATGGAAGCTTCAAATCAAGGCTATGCTCAAAGGATTTGATTTGCTCAAATTTCTAGATGGATCTCATCCTCCCGGATGTAGCACATCGCTTTGACATACCACTTTTACTCGTGAACAAGTACAACATGACACATTTTGGGTTTCAATTGTCTCCGCCGATGAACAACTTGTCGATGTCTTGATAAAACCCTTGCTTCGACCTCGCTTTGACACTCTAATCTCCAATCTTGACCTTTCCCGACGGAAGATCAATTTGCGGGGGAATGATACGAATAATATTTAATATATATGTTTGAGTCTTTATTTGATTAAGTATTCTTTGTATTTCTCCACCTTAATGGTTGAAATATTTTAGAATATTATCACTTGTTTATCTCCCATTTATGTTAGGTGAGCTTGTATATATAGGGATTAATCATTAATAACGAAATACAAAACTTTCCATCTCTATTCTCTCGCTCTCATCCTTACTGCTACAGTCTTTTTCCTCGGGTTCGATAACTTGGGTAATCTTTACTTACGTATTATTATATGCGACTGGTACACTTTCGGAAAGACGCGTCCCGATGTTTGACGTCGACTTTCCGCTCGTCAAGAAGTCAAATCTCTCTCACGCGGCAACGATGATGCCAGTTCGGGAATCTCGGGAAGACACTTTGAAGGGCTCGGGATCGACCAACAAAAAGCAGAGGAAGCGTGATCTCACACGACTGCGCCAATTTGCGACGTCATGGATCGACAACATCCCACAAACCAATGCTCATAAGGTGGCTAAGACTGTGTTATGTGACACAGTAAGATACAGATAACAAAGAGGACTAGGAAGATGTGGATAAGGTGAGAGCATATCAGAAATTTAGTCCCAGAGTGAGAGGGAGCCTCCATCCCCCACAATATCAGAAATTAAAATCAAAAGAATAAAAATCAAAGGAACACATACCCATTTCACAAACCAATAAAACCCGGATCAGCCGGTCCAACCGGCGTACCGGTTATCAAGTTGACCCAACCGTCCGGTTCAGTTTATATATTGTCACATAGCTCACAACACCATCATCGACGGCCGCAACACAACCCACAGGAAGTCTCGAACATGAGAAGGTACTGTTCATATCTATTTGCAAATATTAGGCGTTTCACTCCTATTATCGAATCAATTTACTCTGTTCCCAAGATCAATCCTTCATGGGCAAGTTCTAATTTAGTTAAATTTAGATTTTTGCTTCGACCCAATTCGTTTGTTTCATCTGTGAGGCCATTTTGTTCCGAATTCGACACATTTGATCGAACCCTAGACTGCAATTTCAGTGGTGGTGGTGCTGTTGATGTTGATGTTGAGCATCAGAGTTCTGATGGTGAATTGTTGTATAGTGCTGTAATGGGTCACTCTTTTGCATATCTTGATATGGAGAAAGCTCTTGATGAGGTGGGTGTGAAATTGACTAGCCAATTGGTTCTTGAGGTCATTCACAGGCTTCGATTCGAGGAGAGATTGGCATTTAGGTTTTTCAGGTGGGTTGGTCATCGAGAAGGCTATACCCACGAACCTCAGGCTTATAACGATATGATTGACATTTTGTCTAGTACTAGGTACAAAGCTAGGCAATTCGGGATTGTTTGTGATATGTTGGATTACATGAAGAGGAACGGGAAAAATGTCGTTCCTCTAGACGCGTTGTTGAGGATGTTGGGGAAGTATGCGGAGAAGCATCTGACCCATCTTCACAAATTCGCCCACAAGAAGAGGCTGAAGCTGAAGAAGCCTCCGGAGATCGACGCACTGAACATGCTGCTTGATGCCTTGTGCAAGTGCGGTCTTGTTGGGGATGCTGAAGCCGTGCTTGTGAAGGTGAAGAGGAAGCTTAAGCCCGATGATAACAGTTACAATATCTTGTTTTTCGGGTGGTGTAGGGTTAGGAACCCGAGTAGGGGAATGAAGGTTCTTGAGGAGATGATCCAAATGGGATACACGCCTGATAACTTTACGTACTTTACTGCCATCGATACGTTGTGCAAGGCGGGGATGGTTACTGAGGCTGGTGAGTTTCTCGAGTTTATGAGAACCAAAGGCTCAACCATGTCGTCTCCTACAGCAAAAAGTTATGCTATTATGATTGTGGCTCTAGTAAAGAGCGATAGGATGGAGGAATGCTTTAACGTTTTAGATCACATGATAAACAGTGGTTGTCTTCCCGATGTTTCAACTTACAAGGATATGCTGGAAGGTATGTGTTTAGCTGGAAAAGTCGAGGAAGCATACAAGGTTTTTGAAATAATGGGGAACAAAGGGTTTCCTCCCGATATTCTCACTTTCAACTGCTTTCTCAAAGTCCTATGCGACAACAAAAACAGTGAAGAAGCACTTAGGCTTTACGGTAGAATGCTCGAGGCGGGTTGTGAGCCCAGTGTCCAAACCTACAATATGCTAATATCGATGTTCTTTGAAATTTGTGATCCTGACGGGGCATTTGAAACTTGGCACGAGATGGAGAAGAGGGGATGTGCACGGGATACTGATACATACTGTGCAATGATTGAAGGGCTTTTTGGTTGCAATAAGGGGGGAGATGCGTGTCTTCTTTTGGAAGACGTGCTGAACATGGACATGAAGCTGCCTTATCAAAAGTATGACTTGTTCTTGATGCAGCTTTCCGGAATTGGTGATTTGCGAGCCATCCATAGGCTCTCTGAGCACATGAGGAAATTTTATAATCCTGTCATCGCAAGGCGTATTGCGCTGAAAGATAAGAGGAAGAGCATGAGTTTACGAGGGAAGTGAAGAAGACGTGCAAACAAGTTGCAGTCACAGTGAAGTTAGTATATGGAATCTGATGTTTGAAGGAGGAACAATGCAAGTAACTGAACTATGGAAGATAAAACATCATGCCAAATGACTCTTCTGCTGTAAAAATCCTCTGATCGTGTTCCCTCGAATAAGGTATGACATGTGATTTTCTACTATGGTTCAAGAAATTGTTTGGATAGTGGTTTTATTTTTTAGAGAAAATTGCAACAAAAGTGTCATGTTGTATGACACTTTTGCAAAAGGTGTTGTGTTGTTTGTTAATGATAAAAATGTGCTGGATAACGTTGTATGCTTTTCTTT
>JAYMTP010001219.1:0-25426 GCA_036897365.1 Geranium brycei | reverse complement strand
AACTATCATTTTGGGACAACCTACTCATAAAATACCAAAAATACCCAAACTACCCTTGATATAAAAAAATTCAATTATTTCAATCATAAATTTGTTATTTGAAAAGGCAAATATACCCTTGAATTGTGAGTTAAATTTCTTGTTCAATGGAGGGTAAAACAGTAATTTCATACTAATCAAATTCTGGTTTGATCTATTCGCCGAACCAAAGATTGTTGAAATTGAACCGATTCAATTTCAGAGGTAGTTTGGGTATTTTTGGTATTTTAGGGGTGAGTGGTCCCAAAATGATAGTTAGAGTACTAAAAAAGTGAAAAAAATAGTTAGAGTATGAAAATGAAAAAGTTGCATATTCAGGTGCACAAAAATGTCATTTTCCCTAAATTATATTTTAAATACCCGCTAAGAACTAAAATTATCTCTCAAATTATTTTTAAAAAAATACTATTACTATTTTTTAATTTTAAAGTATTTTAGTATGTTATACATGCAGGTGTACTTAAATGATATTATCCTTATAAAATATAGGTTTAATTATACTTTGCACATACTAAAGTGAGCCGATTTACACTATACTACAATTAAAAAAAGTTTACTTTGAGGTCGGGTAATTAAGTTTTTTACACTTTTCCCAAACACCGTTAGAATTTGGATGGAAAACTTTATATTTTTCAAAAAGACAAAAATACCTCTGAATTGATTTGAAATCAATTCAGAATGGTTTTGTTTGGGCCGAAAATAAACCAGAATTGATTTTCGGTCTGTGAAATTAGACTTTTCTACATTAAATTATATAATAATTAATTAATATATAGAAAATAAATTAAAATGAAGACCCTCGCCAGAATCCTCTCCTCCCACACCCCTGTCGTCTTCCTCCACTTCACGGTGGTGCCTTCTCCACCACCACCCGCTCCAATCTCTCTCCTTCCTCTAAACCCCATCAGAAACCTCAATCCCTAACCCATCGTCAGATCCCTCGGATGTTCCCCACATATTGGAGAAGAGTCGGAGTCGTCGATCCTGACGAAGGCGTCGCCGGAGAGGATCAGAGCCTCCTCGTCGCTCTTGTGGGTCTGGCCGGAGGGCGACCTGGAGTGTCGGAACGAGAAGTTGTCCATGTTTCTTATCAGGTCTTGACCCGATTTTCTGTTTTTGCGAGATGGGTCATGTTTGGGAGCCAGGAAAGTGAGGGAAAAGACACAAATCTCATTTTCTGGGGTTCTTGGGGAGAAATTGACGAAGGGACGAAGGTTGGAGTTTCATGAAAATTGTGAAATGGGGGGGTTTTGGCGATGGGCTAGGAATCAGGGTTTCCAATGGGGTTTGTAGGAAGGAGGGAGGTTGGAGTGGGTGGTGGTGGAGAAGGGGCCACCGTGGAGTGGAGGAAGACGACGGGGATGTGGGAGGAGAGGATGCCGGAGCGAGGCGGCCGACGTCGAGCGGTTTCGGAGCGTTTCTTCATTTTTAATTTATTTTCTATATATTAGTTAATTAATTATTATATAATTTAAATAGAGCCGTTCTAATTTTGCATGTTAAAAATAAATTTTGGTTTATTTTCGCCAAACGATGTTAAATTGATTTCAAATCAATATAGGAGTATTTTGCATTTAAATTCTAACCATGCCAGGACAAAGTGGAAAAAATCATAATTGACTAACCTCATAATAAATTTTTTTTGAACCGTAGGAAAGTGCAAATGAAGGCAATTTAGTAAGAGCAAAATATGAGTAAATGCAAGAAAAGTAAAATATTTTGAGACACGGATCCACCGTCCATCAATCACCTCACCGCTTGAGCCAAATTGAAGTCCGCAAAAAGTCATAAGCCAAACCTTCCCTCTCTCTCTCTCTCACCATTTCTCTTCAATTACAATTCACAGCAAAAATGGCTTCCTTCGATGCCTACAGCGTCGATGGCCCAGAGGTTCACGCCGGCGACGACGAAGATTCCTTCCCCGGCTACGGCTCTTACTCCGCTCCTCCTCAGGTCCCAGAGATGTATGGCTTCGATGATGATCCCAACTCCGTCACCTACTCTCTCGACAACGGCAACGGAGCCGCCTACACTGACGCTGGCCTTTTCACCTCCGACGGACCTCTTCTTCCACCGCCGACCGAGTTCGCGCCCGATCAAGGCTTCGTGCTTCGCGAGTGGCGACGGTCAGTGTTTCGCGCATGATTTCTTTCATTAGATTTACTCTTTCGTTCTTGCAAAATGCTTAGATCTCCAGATAATTTAGATCTTCAGGTCTAATACATGGATTAGTGTTGAAATAAGCTATTGCAAGTCGCTAATCAATCTTCTGACTCTTGCACCGCTAGATAGATTTGTGCCAACTTTCGTTAGATTGGATGTGGAAATTCAAATTAAGTAGTTTGGGGCATATTTGCTATCCCAGTCGTTTTTAAAAAAAACCTTTGGAGTTGGATTTGTTTACTTTTTGTGTACAATATTACTTGAAATTATAATTAGTTTCAACTTTGCACTATAAAAATTTGTAATAGCTCAATTACAAATTCTGTGTGGCATGCCACAAGGTATCATTTGGAACATGTAAGTATTAAGTGAACCAGGTTTGTACCCAAGTTCACTATTTTATTTGTGAATAGTTATTACCCAGAAAGCTCATTCCCACTTGAATCTGGGAGATTTCTAGCAGCTATATCGCTGGGCCAATTGGCGTGGTCTATCTTATAAATCACTTGATGATTAAGTTTTTACAGTAACCACTCCAAATTATAGAAATTAGATTGTAATTTCTCAGCCGTTCTTTTCCGTGAGTCCCGGAATCTGTAAAATCTATGGAACGCCCTCAACTTCTAGCACCTGTAGCTGCTATAATGGGACTACTTCTACATAAATTACTCTTCAGTTTGATTACAAAGTTTTTCACGAAAGAATAAAGCTCTCTAGAGTCTAGATTTCTAAGTTGATGTTTATTTAGCCCCTCTGATTATTTTTTCTGTTTTTCTTCTCTTTATTATTATTATTTCTTTTTTTTCATCTTACATTTTACACTGAATATTTGAACTATGATTCCCCTAACATAGATTAAATTACATTGATTTGCATTTTCTTATTAGATTTTTACAGCTTTTCCACAAGTTGTATAGTACTTCTAGTTTGCATTGATAGGTTCAAAGGATCAGTATTTTTATTTGATTTTTCATTTCATGTTGGTATCTGCTGATGATCTCCAAGTGTCCTTGAGCTCTTGGTGACGTTATGCTAGAGTACGGCTGTTTTTCTTCCAGAAACTAAAAATGATTTTAGTTCGTCCAATTTGTATGCTCAATGTTTTAGATGAATGGTATTTATAAAGTGTGCACATGAAACGAGGAAGTAGTAGCAGTAAAGTTATCAGATAAAAACAATTCAGCTATTTTCTAAGATTTTAATATTTATTTAGTGAGCCATAAAACATTGAATCTGATCCACAGCTCTTACTAGACAGTGCTCGTCTAGACCAACCAAGCTTATCCTAGTGAGCTTTTAATACTAACACTTTTTCATGCTTATTTTCCTCTAGTTTTTGGAATCATATAGCAATACCTTTTGGATTTCTATGGTTTATGTGAGGCCTGCTTCCACTCCAAATTCCCAAATTTGTATTTGCCAATCAATGTGTGGTTTGCAATGAGCTCATATTTATATAGGATTAGGAGATAATAAGGCAAGACAAAAGTTATACAAATCACTCTAACTAACTACATAACTTAATCACGTTATTAACTCCATAATCAAACTTCTTGGTTTATTATAAAGGTCAACACATTCAAACATGAGTTATTTTCTCTTATAAATAGTAAATACTGTATCACTTCTGCTGTGAGTGATGTATTATAGAAACAAATTGCAATCAGCCTTCCAAACTGAAACTTGTGTTTGCTGATACAGTCAAAATGCTATTCAGCTTGAAGAGAAGGAAAAAATAGAGAAGGAATTGAGGAATCGGATCATTGAGGAAGCTGAGGAGTATAAGCTGGCTTTTGAGGAGAAAAGGAAAGTTACTGTGGAAAGTAACAAGGTTACCAACAGAGAGAAGGAAAAGGTAGTAGAAACTCAAAACCCATATCCACCTCTTGATTGTCATTTTAGTTTTTCTAATGCTGGAAAGTGACTATGGGGCAGTTATACTTGGCTAACCAGGAGAATTTCCACAAAAATGTGGATAAAGAGTACTGGAAGGCAATAGCAGAGCTCATTCCTCGTGAAATTCCGAACATTGAGAAGAGAGGTAAGAAAGACAAGGACAAGAAGCCATCTATCACGGTTGTACAGGGCCCAAAACCAGGCAAGCCCACAGATCTTACGAGAATGCGACAGATACTGTTGAAGTTAAAGCACACACCACCACCTCATATGATACCACCCCCACCTCCTCCAACCAAGGATGCCAAAAAGGGAGAAGATGTTGCCAAGAAGGGCAAGGGCAAGGATGGGGAAGATGCAACATCGATTACAAAAACTGAGACTGCAACTACTGTAGATAGCATCTCTGAAGAAGTTCCACCCAAACAAGAGGTGCCTACTGTCTAGGAATAGCCTCAGTTAGCTTTAATACTTTTCTTCTCTTTTAACTTCCTTTGTTCCCATTTGTTTGCCAACTAGTAATCATTGGGACCAGTTTGGTTCCAAGTATTATTCTGTCTTGTAACACATTAAGATCATCCCCCAAATGTTGCCTTCGGGAACATTTTTACCAATGCTTGTGAATGCTTTCTTGTTGAGGACTCGAGCTATTTATATATATATTTGTAGGATTATGTGAACACCACTATGCTCTGTACTTCATAGTATCACCGTTTCTTAACCCAACCACCAATAGTGGTAGCCGTTTCCCAGCAAGGGTTGTACGCCCGAGCCTTGTCAACCTATCATCGTCAGCACCCACCCAAAAGTGGGTGGGTGGTGAATGGGTGATTGAGTACAGTGGGAAGCTCGGGGCAAGGCTTGATTTTGAGGCTGTCTTTGATCAAGCTCTTGTATACTTATAGACACGAGTTTGCAGCAACAAACAGTCTGATTTCGATCAAAGACTTAGAGGCCTTCTTGGTCCGTAAAGCATATGCCTTGCTTGACGGCGGTGTAGGCGAGAGCATACCCTGGGCTTCGACACTCTTGCGATCGTTGCGATCCACGAAGCGATTCTCACCATGTGTTTCCTCGAAGATTAAGAACATTTGTTGATTCACTGCCGATGGGTTAGACTAGTGTTGAATGCAATCTTTAGATGGTGGGATATCAAGACGACGAAGTCGACGTAAGTCGCCCAGCTTCAGGAAGTATGATCCTATCTGATCCCATCCAAGAAGCATTGATCTCTCTAGCGCCCGCTCTTTTGCACCACTCTCTAACACGTATGGTTGACTAGGAACGCGCTCATATTCGACGGAGTCACTGCATCCCCATCTATCATCTTCCTCGAAATCAAGTACATGAGTCTCTCTATTCACCTCAATCAGTGTTAGGATATGGGTCAGATTCAACGCACAATTCATGCATGGAACCTGTCACTGCCCCTGCAACCTCCGAGACTTAAATTCACCAGCCTTGACGGTTCCTGATTCTCGGCTCCAGTACGTCGAATCCATTTTGAAGGCCTGGCCTAGAAGGGGTGTCATATATCCATCGGGGAGAGAGTTTTGGGATCGTAGAGAATCTGTGGCTGCCAAGTGATGATCCTTTTATTCATTTTTTTTCATCAACAAAGTTAGAATTTCGTTAAAGAAAAGAGAATCATATTCTCAAGGTGTGAAAGAGAAATTCTAACTGAAGTTCACTGAAATGAATCATATTAAAAAGGAAATAAAAAAAGGCTAAACAATAGAATAATCATATAGAAGTCTGAAGAGAGGTAACGTCGTCAACCTCAATTACTAAAATAAAATGGACTATGTCTTCATCACTATCTTTTGAAGTTAAACCTAGTGATTTGCATAGCTCCTAAGTTGAGGTGACGCTCTCCCTGAAGGTGGAGAGGTCTGGAGGATTGTCCGAAGAAATAGGAGAAGCAATTGCTCCGTTAAGGTTATGATTTTTCGCAGCGATTTGAAGAATTACTTTTTCATCTCAAAATATATACATAAGAACGCTCTCAACTAAACCTAAGGCACATTTTCTTCTCTTCGTCGCCGGCAGAGCCCCCGCTCTCCGGCGAGACTTCCCGACGACATCCTTAGTTATTTCCTTGCGTTTTGCGGAGCCGATTTTGTTCTGGATATGTGTATTCAAAGAGGAGCAGCGAAGTGAGGTTGGGAGAGGGTGGCTCTGTTCGCCAGCAACTCTTCTGGTGCTGACCGGAGTTGCTTCGCGAACAAAGCTCCGATCTGCTCTACTACGATTATGTTGGTGTTGGCTAGAGTTATAGTCATGTCAGGTCTTTGGAGTGCGAAACAATGAAGGACTCGAATCCAGATATGATTTTCAAGATCTGATTGTTTCGAACCTTCACCATCGATAGAAATGGATAAGCTCAGGCTTCGGAGCTGGGGAGGAAGGGTGTGAAGCCAACAGATCTCGAGGAATAGTGAGACCAAAGGTGAGGACCGGAGATTCACTATCGGTACAAGATCTCATTGGAGGAGTGTTTGGCATTGGTTGGTGTGGCCTTCTGTGGATGTCGAGGAAGGATGAAAGGAGGCTTGCTCGCTTCGTCGGAGCTCTC
Organism: Geranium brycei; assembly: GCA_036897365.1. Taxonomy (NCBI): domain Eukaryota; kingdom Viridiplantae; phylum Streptophyta; class Magnoliopsida; order Geraniales; family Geraniaceae; genus Geranium; species Geranium brycei. The sequence goes on along the minus strand of JAYMTP010001219.1, from coordinate 18,753 downwards.
CATTTTTCCCGGCTTCTGCGTAGGCTTAGGTTCTCTAGTCAGATGGTGGTTCACGGTGAGCTCAACGACGATTGGAGGAGAGGACATCTTCAGGAAGACTTCAGGCGAGCATTTGGTGACCAAAGTCCTTTGTGGTGGTCGGAGCTTCTATCTCTGTGATGACTTTTTCGGAGTCGGCGATGTTCTCGCCGGCGAGAGCTCAGCGTCCCGTTGACGCAGCTCTGCCCTGGTCTAATTTGTTTTTTCAGACCAAGCTAAACCGAAATTTTTCATTATACCGGTTCAATTATGGTTTCGTCCTATTAAATCGGTCTAATTACTCCGTTAGGGTCTATGATTTTTCGCAGCTAATCTTTGTATTCCGTTCCGTCCTTTTTGGACATGTTGTGTACTCATACCTCTTTATGTTAATCTAATTTTATTGCCGATAAAAAAACCAAGCTAAGGCCCGGAAACATAGGTGGAAGTTGAGGGTTTCTTCTGATTATGCAAAGTAGATGAATGTCGGCGAGAAACATAAGCTGTAGACAGGTGAGGGACAAGAGCCTTCCACCTTTTACGTCCACGGGAATAAACTTACAACATCATGACCTTATATTTTCTAAGCAATGTGGCAAGAGAAATGTCAAGGTCATCAGGAGTGATGTTTGAGGCTAGGAGCAAGGAGGAAGAGCCTTTCGAAGTGTCATCTAAAACTGAATCATCAAGAACATTGGTACTAACTGCTGCATCAATTCAACAGCCAATCCAATGATATAAGGGGAGTCTAACTTGAAATCAGACAATTTATGCCCATGGGAGGGGTCCAAAGGATTGGGCCTAGACTCAACCATCTTGAGAGAAGGGCCTACAAAGATAACTGAGGTCTTGGGAATGGGAAATGCGCGTGAAGATGATGGAACGACATTTTTAGGAGGTCTAACATTAGATATGGGTTGGGAATCATTGAGAGGGTGCATTGACCGAATTCATCCCAGGACATAAAGCAACAAGCATGGCAGTAACGTCGACATCGTAAAGCAAAATTTTTTAAGGAACCGAAATAGGTCTAGATGTGAAATCATTCGGAGGAATACGAAGTGAAACTCGGGCAGTCAGTGATGACAAAACGATCTTTCCCTCCTCCATACCAGAATGTGAGATTGGGCAATCAGAAGACCTCATGATAAAGAAGCCGAAGGGCGAGTCGTTTGGGTCCTGATTCGGGAAAGGGGAGAAATGTTTCAAGAATGAAATTGGAATCTCTGATGACATAACTATAACAATGTGAACTGGTAATAGTTTTTCATGTTCAAAACATTAATCCCCAGGTTGATGGATCGCGAGAGCTTGAATGAATGAGGACAAACACTTTGTCAAAATGAAAGCATGATAAGCATCGGGGATGAATAAGGATGGCTTGACATTCTAAGTCAGTCGCATTCTGAATTATGGCATGAGACTGACAAACTGGGGAAGACTATTAAGAGAAATCCATTTGAACATCTCACTCCGTTAGAGAATATGGGGTTGTGAGTGGAAGCTGAGGAATCATCTCTTGAGTCTGCCCCAATCGCTAGTACTTGTTTCATTGAGAGCGTGTGAGGAAGAGAAATAAACAATATGTGCTGATAAAAAAACAATGTGAGCTCGGTTGCCCAAAAGTGGACCATGATATTTACGATTCCATCTTCCGCCATTTGGAGCTCAATAACCTCAATATATGTGTTGGAATGAGTAACCGCAACGATACTAGAATCCAACCTTTTGTTTATGAAAAAAAAATTGGTTGGTCGGGATAGAGGAGGGTAGGTTTTGAACTCTCCTTATGCAAAACAGAGTCACTGCCAAGTAGGACATCCTTGAAATAGCGGCTAGAATTGTTGGGAGTGAAGTCGGTTGTTCGATGAGAGACAAGATGAAGGATCATTCGAGATGAGTGACTCGCATGTCTGTATATTTTGGCAACATTCATCCTTCCCTAAGTATGTCAAGAGCCATTGAGTGACTAGATGGCTTTGATTACATCTTCCTGGCATTTGAAGAGAATGAAACCGAAACTCCTCCCAGATTTGTTGCCCTTTGGTGGAATACAGATAGAAGTGATATCTCCGGACTTGTAAAATAGTTCTTGAAACCACACTATTGGGTTGTGAGGTGGGAAGTTAAAAAAGAATAATGTGGAAGTGGGGGAGAAGGATTGAAGGGAGGAAGAAGGGTCAAGAGATTTCATGGGTTTTTTTTCAAACGATAATCAAGGTATTTTAAGTATGTTTCTAGATTTGCAACTTGATAGCATTTTGCTCTGCAATATCTAGTTATACATCTTCTACTTTTTTATCAATTTTTTCACATTTTCTTACGTCATCATCTTGTGAGGGACTTGTTTATTCAAGGTATGGAGGAGTGAATATCTCCTGCTGGATTTAGTTTGTAATGCTTGGAATACGAAGCTCATTCTTTCAACTAATGTGGGCTGCATTATGGAAAATGACTTATGGTATCGGAGGTTTGAAGACTCGAGAATGTATTCGGACCGTAGTGTATATACATATATTTGAGAAGGCATGAGCCACTGGAGGACTCAGTATCGTTATTCGGTAAGGAGGGTTAAATGGGGTATTTAGGTTTCGTCCAATGTGCGTAGTTTTTATGGATATGCTTGGATGTGTGCCTTACCATTAAGCTAAATCAGGTGTGTAAGGGTGTTGACACAGATGGTTGATGTCCGCTATGTGATTTAGCTCATGGATTCTTGTCCTGTATCTTTTTTAACACGTTAGAATGTGTCTTGTTTGGGTTAAAACGGATTTTCAGTCGTTTCACTTGACAAATTTTGGGTACTCCATCTGCATTTTGCTGCTTCGATGCAAGAAGGATGAGCTTCACGTGTTAGTGGTGTGGGTCCACTCGGAGTCCATTTTGACACCTCTTTACCCACATTTAGTGCCTAATTGTCCCTCGTATTGGGCTTTAAGAGTCCCAATCGTGCCACTTTATGCTCTCGGGTATGTTTAGTGTGATCGTGCAGGATACAGGACAAAACGGGATAAAAACCGACCAAAATGAGGCTTCCGAGCAACAAGGAGAACAAGATGGAAACAAAAGGGGAAGTGACGATCGTCACAACACATATGACGCCAGAAGTGACGATCGTCACACGATCATCACAACCATCCCCCAAATTCTAGTGGCTAGTGACGAGGACGTGGCGATCTTCATAACTCAATTGACGATTGTCACAACGCATGTGACGATCTTCACATCGATCGTCACTCGTGGATTTCAGTAACCTATAAAACTCAGCGCAACTTCTATTTTGGGATTCCGACTTTTGGCCTACAACTACTATCTCCAGACAGTTCCAGGCGTATTTTAAAGCCAAAAATTATCCATCATCGCCTGAGATCATCAAGACTAGCAAAGGAGTATCGATTTGGGCGTAAAGTTGAAGATTTCAAGCATTCAATTCGAGTCTTAGTGGTTAGAGTTTGCTTTTTTTTTTCCTTTCTTGAACTTTGATACTCAAATCATATTTTCTGTTTTGTACACCATGATGAGGGGCTAAAACCCTAAATCATGGGTGCTAGACATATGACAATCCTTGCACATTAATATTTTATTGCATTATTCATGAGTTTTGATTCTACTTCGTGCTTATATATGAATGTTAAAGTAGCTAATTCATATTCATAACTTACGTTTGAAGTTAAGCCCAAGAGGGAAGGCCGAGAACCGAACTAAGTAGAATCGAGGGGTCAGTCTCCTGGAGTCGATTTCTTGATACGGAAATTGTTAAACTTAAGGCTGTAGAGGACCGATTATAAAATCCCGAGAGGGTTATCGGTCTAATATTAGGTGTTATCCAGTGTCGAGAGACGGATAACATATCTATAACATATGCCACTACCATGAATATTGTGATTGAAAATCTGTGTAAACTTGGATTGACATTGAGCCGTCGGTCTAGCACCCATTCTGTGTCAACTTGGATTGACATTGAGCCGTCGGTCTAGCACCCATGGTTGCTAGTTATTCTGATTTCTTAAACAACACTGCCATTACTTATGTGTTATTAAACGCGATTTATTGGTTGAGTAACACCATCACACATTTCACCAAAAAATTATTGGATTCAATCCATTTTCTTCCCGCAAGTTAAATACAAATTGCTTGAGTAAGGACCATCATTTGATCTTTGAGGAATCAACCTGGATATTAGCCGGTTACAATACTTGACGAATAACGATTACACCCACCCTCATACGGTTCGGTTGTGGACCCCAACCGAATCTCGAGTGTTAGTTTGTCATGCTGGTGTGGAGTGATTCTTATGTCATCCCTCTATTGTTGGACAAAAATGTTGTTGCCTTAGTCGATGACCTTAATGCTCATTCGTCAATTTTTACCTTAAAATATCGTCGTAAGAAGATCTTATGACCTCGTCTCCAGTTCGATTCCAATGTCTCTCCTAGATGTTGGGGTGTTCATTTAAAACTGAACCGACTGAAACTAACCAAACCAGACCAAACCGAATCGATCAGGTCGATTAACCAGCTGCTTCGATTCTGGTCGATTTGGTTATGGGGAAAATCGGCATAGGACCGGTTTGATTGCGGTTCAAAAAGTTTGAATGATCGACCAAGTTTAGAGTATACCAAAACACAAACTTTAGAACCCAAAACCCACATACTAGAGCCTTCATTGGTTACATTTTAGTCTTTGATTCACTCTCTAGTTTCTCCTTTTCATCTACAGAGAAAAAGGGAACCCTATCTCACATCAACGTCGCATCTCCTCTCTTCAATCGACGTCTTCAGTTCTTGTCGCCAACACGTCTGAGTGGGTCCGAGCTCATTCCAACACCCTCGTTCATTGCTTCTTAAGCTCCATAACCATATCCAACCACAAAGAATTTACCTTTCTCCTTTTTTTTCTCCTTCCTCTTGGACTTGTCTTCAAAGAGTCACGCGTTTTATTTCATTTGCTCTATTTCTTCTTTTTTATTCATATTTTGTGTTGTAGTTCATTAATGGAGATGGAAATTAAGGGTTGATTTCTTTTTTTACATGCATGTAGGCTTAGCCTTTTAGGTCATGACTATGATGATATTTTTGTTTTTGTTGTTGAAGATGGAATTGTTGTTGTTTTTGCTATTTTTGGGTTATGCCTCCATTTACTGTTTTGGGTATTTGTCTTATCAATGCATGCTTGTGTAGAGGGTTTTTAGATTCATGTGTATTTTCTTCTCTCTTTTATTGTTTGATCAATTTGGGGAATTGTACTTTTTTACCTTTTACAATAGTTGAATTTTATAGTTGGTATTGTTATGGATGAGTGTTGATTCTGGAGTTGAAATTTGGGCGAAAATAAAAAATAAAAAATTGGCCCAAAAAGATTGTGGTTCAGGTCGAGTCATCCCGAAAACCGACTGATGGTTTGGATCAATTCGAAGCAAACCGATGGTTCGGGTTGATTTTGGTTTTTCATCTCTGAAACCCGAACCATGTCGGTTCCGGTTGAGTCGGTTCTTGTCCCATGAATGTAGAGCAATGCGAACACATATGATATGATGATTATGATGACCATGTCAAAAATATAGTACTAAAAATCATTTTAACAGTTAAAAATAAAAGTTAGGTGTATTAAAGTGAAAACAGATGATTAATTGTGTACTAAATTGTCATTTTCCCATTGTTCAACACAAATAGACGAGGAAGAATATCAACATTGAAAAGTGACCATCCCGTTTCTAGATACAAACAATTTATGATTCTCCATCACTTCTTCTCTCCGATTTTAAAAAAATATATATATATTATTATTATTATTATTATTATTATTATTATTATTATGATTGTTATTATTATTTTTATTTTTATTATTGTGGACAATGAAACATTACCAACTTCTGCATGATGAATATATGAAATTTGAAACTGAAAGATAAGATTCATATTATGACTGTTAGGGTACCTTCATCGTGTCTAGAATCCCCATCGCGTCCCAAATACATTCCATCTTGTAATCACTTGTTTCTTATTAAAAAAAAATAATATATTTTCCTTCGTTTTGAAAAAAATACGTTTCTAATTAAGGAAAGGAGGGAGTTCACGAAATTAAAAAAAAAAATCAAAATCATAATATTATTATAACAGTCAACATGGAGATGCCCAATTCCGTAACTAACTATCAAAAATCCGAAAGTGGAGAAATTCATGTCCTACATCTGAGAATCTTGCCTCAAACATCAATCTTGAATATTACATGGAACAATGGAAATGAAATGTTCTCTTTCTGATCCTATGTTTAGCTATGTTAATAATACTGATCCGTGCCCGCCAAATCCAATCATCTATACAACCCGAACCCAGGTCCCACCACACATCGGACAACCATAAGCCCAGCGGCTGATCCACCACATTTCCCGATCACTTTGACTGGACCCATTGGCAGCGCCTGGAGAAGTGAAGGCTGAGGTTTGCCTCAAACATCTTATGCACTGCATCACAACAAGTCCAGTCAAGGACAACAAATGTTAGGTAATATATAACTCTTTGCATCACAAACTTATTCTTCAAGAAATACACAGCATATAGTTGATTCTCAACATTTATTAATTTATTTTGAAGATGATTGTGTTTTTCTATTTAAAATTATATATTTCGTAAAACCCCTATAAGCTCCGAACGATCTTAATGCATCCCTTCTAAAACATTAAGAATATAAAACAGAAGACAGATCATAAAGGCATGTAAGTGTGTAAGGGATACTTGACCTTGTACCAAACTCCTTCAAGGCCAGTCTTCCAGACAGCAGTAACCACATCTCTTCGAGAGCCCATTATACCAAGATATGCACCGAGACCCACAGATGTGTTCAACCCGAAAGCTGCATCTCTCTCAGACATCCTGCGCTTCTTTGGCCACAAGCCATAGGCACCATAATAAACATCACAATTTTCCGACGAGCTATGCTCCAGCAGGTCTGCAGAAGTACTTAGTTTGGGTGTATCATCTGGAGGACCCATATCCTCTGGATCAGACCAAGGCCCACCAAACATATTCCGCCTGTGCCATTCTTCAGCTGGAGGATGAAGTTCTAGCTCACGGAGCAACAAACCAGCAGCATCTGCTCCTCTAGGCCGAGGCATATTCTGTCATCAGAATGCAAAAGATAAACTCCATCAAATCAACACACCGTTATATGTGTTTACAATTTATAAAATTTCTGCAGATATAAGGAATCAAAAGTAGGCATTAAGTTGAGAATTTTCGTAAATGAAAACATGGGACTTTGACAAAGTTGCTTGTTGATACTAATTTACATTCCAAATTCTTCAAAATAAAGGGATCATGGGTAAGCTTCATCTTTTTTAAAAATAGCACCCGTAATTGAAGCTTACAACAGGACAGACATGCAACATGATTCTATGTCTAACTGAAATGCATTAAAGATTATAGAAAACCAAGGGAAATAGGGCCCAAGTATGCCATCTGACTACGTAGTCATAAGTCTACTATCCACACTTATCTTAAAGCCTCGTGCTTCCCTTAAGTCGCCCTCTCTTAGTCTTCTTTTACTTCAGAGTTCAATGTTCACCACCTCCTCATCTTCACTCTCAAGCTCTCCCCTTTTCATGCACATCCTTCTTTCATGCAGCCGTAATCTGCTTCTTCTCACAAAATTATTTAATTTTTTCATGAATAACGCAGCATTCCATGTTTTGAAACATCAGCTCCAGAACACAGATCGCGGTATAATTAGCATTTTATGGTAACTTTGTTTTTTGTCCAAAATTTGTCTTGGTAAAAGCACTAGTATACTATAAATAAAAGAATAATGTATATTGCTGTCATTATTAGTCCAACTAAATAACTAAAAGGAAAAAAAGTAAGTCTTCTAGAAATCGCAAGGGCGCTGGCATTTCAAACCCATGTCCCTAAGTGCTTTTGGGTAGATGTTGTTTCCATAACCTGTTTTCTCATTAATTGCATGTTGTCTTTGATCCTTCAGCGTGACATTCCAATGTCTTATTTAACACTAAACCTCTATTTCACATTACTACTCATATTTTCGGCAGCACTTGTTTTGTTCGAGATGTTTGTCCCCACCGTACGAAACTAGGTGCTAAGTTTGTCAAGTGTGTTTTCTTGAGATACTCTCGTTTACAGAAGGGATATCGTTGTTATCGTCCTAGACTCCATAGGTATCTCCTGTCTATTGATGTCACTTTTGGAGAATTCCTCTTTATTTTCCTCTTCCTTCAATAATGCTCTACATCAAGAGGAGCATGATGATTATCAGTCACCTCTTGTTGCTACAACACCACCCTCATTACCCATAACCTGTTTCCACAACACCATAAGATGGTTCGTCTCCACCGGCGCCACCACCACAACTGCTACCTATCCACTATGTTTACTCGCGTTGCCAGGCTAATCATGTTGCATGTCCTATATGGTTTCTCCTACGTCACCAAATCTTGATGGCAGCCTTCCAATTGTTCTCTGTAAAGGTAAACGATAAATGCATGTATCCTATTTCATCCTTTGTGTCATATGATCAATTATCACCTTCATCATGTTCGTTTGTTGCATCTCTTAATCCAATCTCTAATCTCAAGACTGTTCGTGAAGCCTTATCTCATCTTAGTTGACGTGTATCAATGATAGATGAAATGAATGCTTTGGATGTGAATAATATTGGGCGGTTGGTCTCGTTGCCTCCCGAAAAGAAGGCCATCAATAGCAAATGGGCCTTCACTGTCAAATTCAACACTCATGGTTGTGGCTCATCTTAAACCACACCTTGTTGTTAAGGGCTTTGCTCAAACATATAGTGTGGACTACTAGTATACATTTTCTCACGTGGCTAAATTAACCCGTGTTCGAATACTTATACCTCTGGCAGCCACTTATGATTGGTTATTAAATTTTAAATCAATTAGATATTAAAAATGCCTTTTTATATGGTGATCTACAAGAGAGTATATCTGAAGCAACCATTTGGTTTTGTTGCTTAGGGGGAGTATGGGCTCTTTTGTCATCTCAAGAAATCTTTATATGGGCTGTAGCAGAGCTCTGGTGCTTGGTCTGGAAAGTTAGTCAAGCTGCTGAGAAACTTAGCATGAGAAAGAGTAAATCAGACCATTCTATTTGTATATGTAGATGACATTGTTATCATAGGCAACAACAATCTGGGTATTTCATCCCTAAATTCTTCTTCAGGGTCAGTTCCATACAAAAGACTTGGGTACTTTAATACTTATGGGGATTGAGGTGACAGGAAGCAAGAAGGAAATCTTCTTATCTAAGAGAAAATATGTGCTTAACCTACTAACCTTGACAGAAAAATAGATGCTTAACCATTTTTTCCCAACGCCACCAAACATGCAATTCACAAAAGAAGATTTGTTTGAAGATTCTGAACGGTATAGAAGGTTGGTTGGAAAACTAAACTATTTTATGGTAACACGGCCAGATATTGCATATTCAATGAGTATTGTAAGTTAGTTCATGTGTCATCTCCAACAGTCAATCATTGTCCTGCTCTACGACACATTTTGAGTTATCTGAAAGGAGCTCCAAGACTTGGTTTACTACACAAGGACCCTAATCACATACAGAGTTTTTTCTAGATGCAATTTGGGAAGGATTAACATACTATGTGCAAAACTTAATCTCCACAGCATACTATGTGGATTATGATTATCTATGTAACATGTTGGGCATGATTAACATATATGCATCTGAGGGAGAGTGTAATGACTGTGGATGTACATTAGGGATTCCTTAATTAATGTGTAGAATAAATAAGATCAATTAGAGATTGATGAGAGGAGAGAGTTAATTATACATGTGTATAAGTAGTGATGTACTTGGATGGATAAAATAAGAAGAATGAGCTCAATTTCACACATAAAATAAAGCACGTGATACCTGCATGTGTGGGCCCAGTGATGCCTCAACAACCTCGGGTAGCACAGTATAATTCCCATCAATATAGTGCAACCGCACTTGAATGTTGCTGCTACCCACTACAGAAACAGGTAGAGGGTGAGCCAGGCCTGCTGTTCGTCGACAAAGATCCATGAGTATAAGAAAAAGCACTTTCACCTGTATGAAATACAGCATAAAATTATTAGTCAAATCTAAGATCTTTAAAGTCTGTTTGGATGCGTATTCAGCAAAATGGGAAAAAAACTACATGACAAAGTAGTTTCCTTTCTAAAGGCTTTTCTCACTGATAGTGATGGTCTTAGGAGTTAAGTACGTGTGGAAAAGAATGAAGACTTGAATCAACAATAGAACATAAGTTTCTACCTCCTCAAACGTGTATCCTTGACCGGCATTTCCAGAACCTAATCTTGAACGGCTAGCTGGTCCTTCTTCAGCACCTTTGGCAGCAGGGATGATCTGGCCAGGCCGAGCTACCTGGCCATCAGCTGATATTGGTTTGGTAGAACCACTATTGACCTCTTCCACCTTCCCAGGAGCACCAGGCTGAGGTTTTTGCGTATTTGTATCAGCATTTCTCTGTGCAGCTCCCATATAACGAGGTAGTTGTGTTCTCCGAAAGAAAAAACAGAAGAGCAAAAGTTGGCATAATCTGTGAAGGAAATGGCAGTCCCCAATCAGCCTAACAGCTGGTGTTCCAGGAAAAGTTCCTGTATTTATGCTAATTGGCATAAAGGCAGTTGGGCCAGTAATTGGGTTCGGAGTTGAAGTGGAAACTCCTTCTGTGGTGCTACTAATCTTAGCAATAGCACCTTGCACCCAAGCTTGCATCTGAGTATTTCCGGTGGAACTTGTAGCGCCATTTTGACCTCCTGAATTAGCATAGTATTTTTATAATCAACAGCAAAGACACAAATTAAAGGAGTCACTAGTTTCTAGCGAATGAACAGAAACTTGCATAAAAATCTCCCTCATAAGTACGAGATTAAAATATTAAGAACGGTGCAGTACAGACCTTGACTTGTCGCAGGAGATGTTGCACTTTGGGTTGGACTAGCCACCACCATATTACGATTGCTGCCTGTGCCTGCAGTAACAGCATGACTTGCTAATGTACGGCAAAAGCTTGCATAGCGTCGCAAGCGAGTTATGAAATGTGAAGCTAGGTCAAGAATTGCATCAACATAAGCCTGCATCGTTCCGTAAGAATGGGTCAATAAATTACTTTGTTTGAAAAAAGGATAACACACGAACAGAAAGGACGTGATTAGAGAAATGGCACATTACAGCAGGAGGCGCGGAAGCAATAGCTATTGTTAGATTAGTCCAAGTAAACTTAGGATCTATAGAACTTCCTACAGTTCTCTGTTCCCTTTTCCTTTCCTTTTAGGTGTAGGACGATTCCCTATATTAAGTGATTGCTAATTGCACTTAGATATTAAATCATGATGGATGAATTGATTGTGTAAATTTTTAATCCAACGCGGTATCAGAATCCGGTTGATTTGAGCTTACTGAGGATTGGCCATGTGGCCTGTTTGTAGCCCCACTTTTGAACTCGGGTTCATAAGCAAATGAATTGATTGTTATGGCACACGCGTAGGAATTCTAGTCCTACACGTGAAGGAATGTGTTAATACCTAAATCTTACACCAAACATAAGTAGAAAAAATGCATACAAAAGCAAGACTCACTCAATTAACAAGATTGACTTTTTAGTTGTGGAGCATGACCCGATATATGTACCCCGATATTAAATTTCAAGGCTATAAAAGCTACAATATTAGTCTATAATATCTCTCTGATTACGGGGATTTCTCATCGGCCCATACCTGAGTATTAAAAACAATGACAGCCATTTTCCCAAACACTGTTGGGGTTGTCTCATCAACCTTTAGTAAAACTCCTTGGGTTCTCAATCTGTATCTTCCTCTTCCACTCCTTATCTAAAGTTATAACTCAATTTTTTTATCCATCCTTTACCAAATCAGTGTCCTCCTAATGTTTGCACATGCGTAGACCACCTAAACAATTTCTCTCATCTTCCTCTCAATTGATTTGAGACTACCCCAAACCTTACTCTAATAATCTCATTCCTATTTTTATGACTATTACTTGATTATTGAGAATAGAAAATGCAATACAAGAACGAGGAGACGTGATGAGAAGAACCTCGTCATGACAAATGGTTATAGTCGAATAGGCTAACATTTGAGAATTAGCATGCAAGCTTTCCTCTTCCAATGTACTACAAAACCTATCTGGTTATCACACAGACTAATTCATTGATCGAAAACCCCACCCTAATTGAAGTCCACAAAATTAAGTTCATCAAAAAATACAATAAACCCCAGCTACGGAAACCCGAAGCCTTAAAATACCCTTACTACCTTAGTGGGCAATAGAATGAAGCTCAAGTCCCATAACTTGACTTGCATACTCAAAAGGCATGAGATGGAAACATGTATTACAGTTTTAGGTTTACACACTAACTTCAACCAAAAAGATTGGCCATCATGTGCTTTCACTTTGACTCTTGAGAGCTTTGAAGAAGGTACTTTTACCCTAACTAGGGAAAAGTAGCATGCCAAGGTTTCTCAGCATCAAATGTCCAGAGACTGAGGATAGACTAATAATAATCACTTGATAAAATCAATAATTATAATTATTCACTAAAAGCAAGACATATAGTTTCAGTTTCTTTTCTCTATGATTTCCAGGTGTCTTAGATAAAGGAGAAAAATACATCAGAAAACATAATATATCTACCACCTTAAGTTTCCAGACATCACAACTATAAGTAGAACCAGCAGATTTTTGCTAACCATGATTGGAGGGCCATAATCCATAAACAAAAGGTTAAAATGTGACCTGGATACTTGGAACAAGAGCTGAATCAACAGCCATTGCTTCAGGATCAATGCTCGATAATGTTTCACCAGATGCCTGCCAAGGCTCAGCTACTAAAGCTGAAGGATTTATCAAAGCTGATTCAATTCCTTTCCCCAACATATCTAGGAGCAGCCTAGCTTGCATATCTAGAACCATTGCCCTGACCTCTTGAGCAGTTGTACCTTCCAACAGCCTGCATTTGATCCTGTCTAGACTCTGTGTTGCACACAAAAAAAATAGTAACTGAAGTCCAAATTCATATGAGTCAACAGAAACATGCTACCAAAGGAAAAATATACAGGTCAGACAGGGCCATGAGACAATAAGTTAACGTCATACAATGGTAACTTTAAGGGGGCCACAATGAAATAGGACAGGCTTGGGTTTAAGATGATTAGATTTCCATCCAAATTATGCAAGGCAATGAGAAAACAGCTTTGTGTTTTCTACAATCATTATTTTAGATAAGGTTACCATCAGCTAAGAATAGCCCTGGACTAGAAGGATACCACAACCTGATGGAAACGGCATTCATCTCACTTGCCTAGGCAAAAAATGACTCCTTTTAAGCTATAATGGCAAAAGAGTAACCTCCAATAGCTGACACCACGCCCACTCTGACGTCAAAACTCACAGAAGTAACTATCCAGGGCCTGACACGCCATTGCTTAATCATATTATTAAACATTTTCACTTACCATCAGAATACAAAGCTATTAGGTAGAGGGGCTCAACTAGTATATAGCAAGTACTATATACATTATTTGAACATCAGATAATCCATGTATGACACTACAGCTTAAGCTATTAGGAGGATGGGCAAAGATGTAGTCTCAAATACTATAAATGAACCATAAGGGCCGCCAAGTAATCATGGTAGTCAACTACAAGACAAACAAAACTTCTAAAATGAGACTTTGCTCAGAAGGCAAGTAACAACCAAGGGAAAAGCAGATAACCAAAGCAAACCAAGTTGAAGAGATACCAAGTCTGTATTTGCAAATCTTAGATTGGCATATTTACATAAATAAACAGATATTTATCAACAGCAATCACTATGAAATTCTGAGATAGAATATTGCTTAAATAAACTTACTGGGCCATACAGTTGTCTATGCTCAGTTGAAGGAAGGGAATGAAAATCCGCATCCAGTACCGCAATCACACTGTTCAATGAAACTGAAAAAAAATGTTTCTTATCAACTAAAAGAACCACCAATCAAAATGTAAACAGTTGTAGAAAAATGCATGTAGGGAGAAGTCCTGCCTAGAACCTCTACGTCTTTTTTTTTGGCTAAGCAAAGGGTATATTGTATTAGAACAATCACTCCCAAGACGGGAGAGAGAGGGCAAAGCCAGAATTACAAATACAATACAGTTGAGAAAATTGAAGCATTGATACATTGAAATTGAGATAGTTGAAAGTTGAGAATCAAGAAAGCATGAGAGGGTTCCATGATAATCTTGTGGGTAGAAAATGGTCTTGGGCTTGAAAGTGATAGGGCCCAAAGAACCCGCCCAAGAAAAGAGGATTAGAATGCCACATCAGAACTTGGGACCTGTGCACATGCTCACCAATAAGAAGTTGGGACTTGTGTGCATGCTCACCAATGGGAAGTTGAAAAGGTACCGCAAGAAATGTAGAGCCACCTGAGAACACAAGCAACGAAACAGCGTGCCCCAAAACGGCCACTCCAGGACGCCGCCGACCCCGACTTAGGACGGCGAAGCAACGTCGCCGAAAGGAGAAACGACCACAACTGAGGGGGGAGACACGAATGGCGGCGACGAACCAGGATTCCGACACCGGAACCCGCGAGCCGTCATACCATATCCGGCGAAACACCTCCAAAGCGAGGCCAACACCTCCAATCTTCACCACCAGTGGCTCCAGCCCGCACCCCCGATCAAAAAACCGACAAGCCCGCAGCGGAGCACCACCGACGGGTGAGGATCGACGTTGTCGGCCAACACCCACAGAGATCACCGACGAGAGTGCCGAGAGAAGACCCGTCACCACCACACAACACCGAAAAGCCCAGCCAGTCCGGCGACAACCCAACGACAACCCCACGAGCTCTACCAAACCATCAGATTAAGTACAAATCTGGGTTGAAGTTTCAGTCACAAATCCTTGCAAAACTTGAAGATGAGATGTCTGCGAGAGAGAGAGATGAGTTAGGTTCAGAAAATCGGGAGGAACTTGAAAGGGAAGGGAGAACGACGCCACTTGAGGAGGAAAGGAGGAGGGCGAGAGGGAGATGAATAAGGGGAAAGGATTGTCGCCGGCGACCTGAAAAACAAGGTCAAGAAAGCTGTTTCTTTAGAGAGAACTGTTCAGTCGAGAGGAAAAGAGAGCTTTCCTCAACCAGAGGAAAATGATGCAATAAGGAAATCCACACTGAGTATGGTAGTAGTATAGGTGCAGAGACCTATTACATTATGGTTAGTAGATAAACATGTATGAAGAGTGAAACTAGGGATGTAGTGATTTGAATGAATTGAAGATTAGTTATTGCTTTATTCCCTCTTTGATACAACCTTATACTGGGGTTTCTTAACATTAGTGTTCTAAAATCCTCGACTTGTCCAGTTAGTCCCCTTTGTTAATCCCTGATTAATCCTTTTAATTCGATTAATTTCCAATTAGTCCCCGACTAATTCCCTATTAGTCCCAGAATACCCTCTCCACAAGACAAGCGCCTAGCGTTTTTTAGAGCACTGCTTAACATACCTTTTTTAAATGATTTAGACCAAGTATCCAATTCATAATTGAAAGCAGGAAAATCATAAATTGCATGTCTTACGACAAAAACATAATCCATGGTGAATGAGCACAGAACTTTAATGTTTTTTTTCATTTTATTATCTAAGTTGAAGGGTCCTCAACATTGTTCAGGAAATGGCTTGCTTGTTGTTGTTGTTGTTGTTGTATATCAGATGGAGAATGACCTTTGCTAGTTTCATTATAATTGGTTATGTAATTTTGTACAAGTTAAAGAAGTTTCTAAAATATTTATCTTACAGCACTATTCCATATAAGTAACAGAATAGTCCAAAAAAGTTTAGGTTACCTATGCCATCCTCAGCAGCACTCTGCGTACAGCCAACAGCATCCCACCAATCTACTCCAACCAAAAGACTCCACCAAAATCTGCTCCAACAACATTAAAGCAAAAGATTTAATAGGCAGGTATTCAATCTCGTACTACACAGATGACAGATATTAAACAGAACCTCTCAGCGATTGCACGCTCCCAGGTTGATGAGTTTGTCTTCATTTGGCTGCTTGGAACAGCTGAAGGAAGAACACGAATTATCTTCAATATGGTACGGTCCTTGCTTGTGTCATGCCAGACGGAAGCTGAACAGCAGCTTGTAGATGAGAAAGCAGGAGCAGCTATTGCAGAGCCCACATTGATCTGGTAATTGTCCACAGGTGCAAAGATTGGACCAGAGAAAATGTGAACCCCACCCCGAAGAAATGCAATAGCAATTTCACCCCCATGAGCAGAATAAACAATCCGAGCAAGTGTCCTAACATCACTCGGAAGATCAAAGGGATCAAAAGTGACTCTTTTTGCTTTCTCGCCAGAACAATCAGATGCCATTTGCAAATCAGAGGTTGGTCCTGCTGCACTTGCTTGATGACTTTTAAAATCATTCGTTGGTGGTATGCTTCTATCAACCTTGGATTGCCAAACTGTTTGCATAGGTGCCTGCCCACCAAAACTGGAAGTTGGATTTCCAAATATTTGGTGAAGAACAACAGGCTTAAGAGATGACTCCCATCGTTGAACTCTCCATCCTGTGATTGAAGGACCCTCATCTGGATCATAAGGCGACATGTACTGCCCTACACAGATAAAGTTAGCAGCTATAGTTACGAAACCTACTATTCGTGATAGTAGAATATCTAACTCCTGAATGAAGGTAAGTGCAATGATATTATTGGTCAAATGCACATTCGATATGGACCATTTCCAAACAATATACTTAAACCTTGGTATGTAAGTGCACTTATATGAATAGCAAAGAACTTTAATCGCAAGTTAACTATTATACGGAAATAATGCATATGCATACATTAAAAAGAAACTTCAAGAATGCAGAACATAATATGAATTCAAGAAAAGGTTGCATGCTCTGTGTGTACTATGGGCAACTTGAAGCAAACATGATAGACAGAATAACAAAGGACACATGGAATCGACTGTGTCATTAGATGTGTACATACCAATCATCATCAATAAAAAAAACACCATCAGTGCAACCAAAGAAACACCATCACCTGATATGCTGAACCAGTCTTGACGAAAAAAAGAATGGAATATGTTACGTAAAATAGTAATTACTCCCTCAGTACCAAAATATATGTCCCATTTGGATTTTAGTAAGTTAAGATTGAGCCCTTAATCTTTGCAAATAGACAGGACACTTTTTTTGGGAATGGAGGGAGTAATAAATAATAAAGTGAAGCTCATGCTTCAGCAAAAATGCCTTTTGTTATATGCAAAAAGTTTGCATGTGATTATACAACAGTTACATGAATTACCAATAAATTTCAGCTGTGATATACTGCACTTTAGGGTTTTTTCATATTATGCACATTAGAACAAGAAAATGATTAATTAATTGAATCCCATGCCAAAAAGTAAGTATTTGAAGATTCAATAACAGAAACTGGCATGCAAACAAGCTTGTTTAATCAAGATTGTGACCATATGTACAACAGAAATTCTCAATGAAAAATGACTCATAATAGCCAGCAACGCTATTATAATTGGGATAAGTAGAAGTACCTTCAACAATCACAACAGCAATCACAGAACCACCTCGAGTTGGATCAAATGCAACAGCAGTAACTCCAGAGCCCCATGTAGTGGTTGCTGCAGATTGAGCGGCAGCTTCAGGACTTACATATGCAGAAAAGTTTGAAACTGGTGAACAATGAAGTGAAATAGAATCTCTGAGATCTTGATCTGCATGTTTTCTCCCTTGCTTTGCTTTAGACAAATATTCTTGCCAGCTAAACAAATATGCAGCCAAAGGGGCAAAACCAGCCCAGCTGGGAGGATTAACTGAAGGTGGAACACCATTGCTAGTAATTGTCTTTGGAGTTGCCTGAAATCCATTTCCAGGACCAGGAGTGACTTCCCAAACAACAACAGTAGATGGATTAACAATTGGGACACCAGCCACATGCATGGCACCCTTGTCGGTAATTATGGCATCAGCTGCCATGATTCCACTAGGCCCAGCACCCAAGAGTCCTTTACTTGTGCAAAACCACTTTGGCGCCACAGTGCTCTTAGACCAATGTAATTGAACAGAGCCAGATGAGAAAACGGAACACACGCAGAGAAAGTTGGGCCACCTAGCTGGAGAGAGAGAGAGAACAGCAGAAACATGGTTTCATATCTAAAACTAGAAGGCCAAGCCAAGTATTAATGAATAAGAACATAGACTGGGCCAAATTTAGCATCAATTATTCAAACCAATATTCTCAAAAGGCCATACTCAAATTTCTCAGTTCTTAAATAAATACTCGATTCAAAACAAGGTCAAATGCCTCACCGCATAGAACTTTGATCAGAAAAGAGGGAAAGAATTAGGAATGGAAACGGGCCGGTTTTGGGTCGGATTTAGCCAAACCCGAACCCGTTCACCGTGAGCGGGTACCCGATCCGTAAAAAACCCGCTCATCGTGAGTGGGTGCCCGACCCGCAAAAATCCTGCCGGGTACGGGTTTTATTTGTAACCCGACCCGAAAATTCAAATATTGATTCAATTAACAAATTTCTTTTACAATACAAGTACAAAAGTTAATATAAATATATGTTATATTATATTAATTTAGGTTTTTTGAGTGAATTGGTAACTAAAATTTAGTTTTTCACTTTTTTGTTAAAAAAATTAATAA